>JAPJBO010000857.1:0-98537 GCA_030068145.1 Diplonema papillatum
GTGGCGATGCAGAGAGCCCTGTGCGTCCTCGCGGGCAGTCTGAGCAGGAGGAACGACAAAACCCTGTGGATACTGACTGACTCGAGCTCGCTCCTCCAGGACCTCGACCATGGACCACATCGCCAAGTCGACCCAGCCAACATCGAGATCTGGCAGCTGCTGGGCAAGCTCGCCGATCGTGGGTACACCATCCACCTCCAGTTCGTCTACAGCCACTGTGGACTGGCCGGGAACGACGAAGCGGATACCCGGGCGAAGACCGGCGCCAGCTCGCCAGGAGAAAGGGGACCCCGTCCCCCGCTCACGCGATCGACGGCGGCGGCCAGGCACAAGAGCTATGTGCAGAAGAGGTGGTCGGCAGGCGTGCTGAAGGCCCACCCGGAGTTGGGCTCCCACTACGACGGGAAACTCGCACACGCGCAGATCGTCAACGGGAGGAAACTCCCGAAAATTGATCACCTCACGCGACGGGCCGAGCGTGAGATCAGGCAGATCCGCACGGGCCAGCACCGCCTCCTTCGCAATTGGTGCCGGGAGGACTACGACGCGTTAGCGAAGTCCGAACGGAGCTCGAATCGTCCCTGCCCGCATTGCGGAGAGGTAGCCGAGTGCCCGGTCTCGCACCTTTTCTTGGACTGCGGCCATGAGGGGACGCAAGGGAAGCGTGACCTGATGTGGGAAGTGGCCTCCCCGTTACGGCGGGAGGGTGGCCAACCGGTGTGGATACCGAGACACGAACAGCTGTGGAGATTGCTGTTCGAACACCCGGAGACGGCACTCGAGTACCTGCAAGGGACCGGACTGCTGGAGGAGTACCGGATACTCGTGCCGACCACACCCGACGAGTAGCCCACCGAATCCCGCCCATCCGCCACGAGAACCGCGACACAAACACGCGAACTCGAGGCCAGCGGATTTGCACGCCCGTAATCGGACTCGGCCCCGACTCAACCACCGCATACCGGGCCCCGCCTCGTCCGTCGGAGGGACAACCCCCCCGGCCCACGAGAGCGCGTCCGAGGAACAGTCACGACCGTGACCGCGAGACGGCCGACCCCCGACGTCGAAGCAACCTCGAAGAGCGACGAAACGAAGGCAAAGCGAAGCGAAGTACAAATGGAGAACGAGAGTAGGAAGCTAGAGAATTCTACTCCGGCACCTTGCACTTGACACTTTGAACCAAGAAAGTAGAAAGAGGAGCAGAGGCATTACTAGCGAAAAGCGAATTGATTTGCCCAGTACGTATAGGTGCCTCAAGCATCGCAAGCAAAACTGAGGTCCGATGCTCACCCGAGAAGGTACGGCTCGGAGGAGACAGCATTGAAACATGAAAAGCTGCGCGCCCTGACCACGCCCTCGGACTTGGAGTAGGACCTCAAACTTTTACGTGAACCGAAAACCGTTAACAGAAAGAGAACCAATTTACGTAAACCGAAAACCATTACCAGAAAGCGAACCCAATAACGAGAACCAAGAACCGAAGCCAGAAGGAAAAACAATTAACGTGAAACAAAAAACCGATAAACGAACAAGTAGTAGTCATCACTCCATCACAAACAACACAACGGAGTAAATGGTGGCACAAAGAACCACTGTACGCTTGCCCGTTAGAGACCGTCTTGCCTCGTCTTGCCCGGGCTTCGTTCCGCCCTACAGAACAGAACAGAACAGCCCTGCCTGAGGAAAAAAAAAAAAAAAAAAGCCCTTTTTTTTTTAGTTCGGGCCACGAGGTTTGGCAACATAGCCTAACGGTTACCGCACCCTCCTGAGCCCCTGTAGGCCGTGGTTCGATTCCCCCGGTCCGAATTTTTTTTTTGCGATTTTTCGGTGTGAAAAGCAGCCGTCTGGAAATTATTTTCGAGGTCTTTTTGGGAAGTTTTTTGGTTTTTGAGTAGTTCTGGGATGCGCGATTATGGGCAAGCTGCCAGCTAGCCCAGCGATCAGAATCTGAGAGAAAAAAAACCGATCTCCAGGACCCTATTTTTTCGGGTGCCGACCTCCATTTCCGGGGGGAGGGTCGGTCAAAATTTTTATCCGACCAAATATTCGGAAAGCCCTGTCCTCAACGGATTCAAACGTGTCCTCAAAATCTCGAAACCGACCATTTTCGGACCTGCAGATGGAAATTTTCGGCAGAAATCCGAAAAAAGCCGAAATCTGTGACACTTTTTCGTGGAATGAGTGATATTCAGGTAAGGAATTCTGATCAACCACCAAAACACGCTACCTACGTCTTTTTTAGCCTACACAATACATTGAAGGGCAACCCGCAAGATTGTTAGTACAAAAAAAAGACGCGGACGCTTCGAGAGGTCGCCTCGGCATGCATCTGGCGCACCGGAATCACAGCATCCGAGACGCGAACGGACCGTATTTCTACAGGGTACATGGTGAAAAAGGGGTACACGCGGGAGCTTCTGCCTCTCAGTTGTGGGTAATCCTTGCGCGGAATATAGCCCATCGTGTGTGTGTGTGTGCGTGTCTAACACCATCATGGGTAACCCCTGTCGCGGAATATGACCCAGGCTTTTAGCATTCTCACGTCACAGTTGCGGTGATGCAATGATGGGTGACACCTGACCCGGAGTATAGCCCCGGTTTCCAGCCACTTTACGTTACGGCTGAAGCTCCTGCCGGCTGCTCGTGGTAGCCACGCGCTGTTCGGAAGTGTAGCCTCGTGTGTGTGTGTTTGTATGTGGGTACGCATGTATGGTGATTGGTGTTTGTACAGCTCCTCACCAGGACTTCCGGAAATTCAGATCACGCACTTCTCTACAAGCCCTGCCTCTCATGTATGTTCGATGCTTAGCATTGAGGGCAGCAATATCTTGGCGAATGTACGACGCTGCGCACCGCGGCTGGAGGTCGAGCTGTGCCCGATTGGAACCGGACACGCCTGAGCAGGGTCCAGTAGGATGAAAATCCCCCATCGATAAAATGAGCATCTTTTA
Source organism: Diplonema papillatum (assembly GCA_030068145.1). NCBI lineage: Eukaryota > Euglenozoa > Diplonemea > Diplonemida > Diplonemidae > Diplonema > Diplonema papillatum. Next base: position 2,952 of record JAPJBO010000857.1, read on the forward strand.
CCCCGGCGCAGTGATAAAGGAGTCACCTGATCAATGAACCTCTCGCTGGGGTTCCTGCATTATCACTTTTTCGTTGATTCTGTTTAACTCTCCATGTGTTCCGGAAGTGTTCCCTTCAGCACACATGTACGCTAAATGGTCCTAAGATGTTTTCGGACCTGAGTAGTCAGAAAGGGGGCGGTACGAACTCGTCTGTCAAACCACTCTCACAGCCGCCCTGGCCTTCGTTCTGACCTTTCAATAAACCGTTCACTTTTCTTTCGCCAGCTGACTTCAAACCCTGCTGAAACGTCGGCCTCTCGATCACATCTTGCTGGACCACGTCTTGGCCTTACAACTCCCGCAGAGAAGCTAGAGTCGGAACGTTGGACGGGGCATGGCTTCAACCCGGCCCGAATTGGATGCGCACGAGCACAAAGAAACGCTGGGGACAACGACTCTCGGTCTTGTTCAATGCGAGCTCCATGTGTGCAGCCCAACTTGTCCTTACCAGGCGGCGCACTTCGGGTGCGGCCCGCTGCGGGTGACGAGGGACGCTCGCGACGTTACAAGCGGTGGAGCCTGCGTCTGCGCGTAGGAGAGGGTGCCTTCCTTTTTGAGCAATGCGGCGAGCTGCGCGAAGGTCGGCCGCGTCAACGGGTCGAACGCCAGCGCCCTGCTAACGCACTCCCGCAGGGACGCCGGGATGGGAACGTTGGGCGGGAGGCACGGCCTCCACCGGCCTGTCATCACGTTCCACGAGCAGTCGGCGCTCGCCTCGCTCTCGAACGGCACCAGCCCCGTGATCAGCTCGACCAGCGACACCCCGAAGCTGTACACGTCGCTCCCCGGCACGAACGGCTCCTCCGCCCACACCTCCGGCGCGATGAAGGCGAACGTCCCGGGGATCTCGCCGTTGCTGCTTTCATTCCCGGCCCGCACCCCGGTCGCCGGGTCCCGCTTGCGCGCGCGGTCGCAGCCGTCGTTCGACGGCTTCTGCGCGAACGACAGGCCGAAGTCGGCTATTTTCACCACGTCGCCGTGCGTCACGAAGACGTTCGACGGCTTCAAATCGCGGTGGTACACGCCCTTGTGGTGCAAGTACGCCATCCCCCGCGCGATCTGCTGCGCCCACCCCAGCTTCAGCGCCCAAGGCGGCGCAAGCCCGTCCGGCCCGTGGACCCGCTGAAGCCGTTCACGCAGCGTGCCCTTCTCGCAGAGCTCCGTCACGATCATCATACCCCCGCCTTCCCCGCCGACTCCGGGTTCCAGTGACGCACCAAGGAAAAGGAGCACGTTCGGGTGCCGGAGCTTCGCCAAAATCGCCACTTCGGTGCGCCACGCCCCCCGGAGACTTTCCGGCTGGACGTCCGAAGCGTCGCCGCCGTTTTCGTTCGACCCCCCGGCGGCCCCAGCCGCGGATCCGCGTGTCCTCTGCAGCTTCACCGCCACCTCGGTCGCCTGGTAGTCACCGAGCACCACCGTGCCGAACGACCCCGTCCCCAGCACCACCGACGGGAACACCTTGACGTCCGCTGGGTTCAGCCGGAAGGCATCCGGGCCACCCAACCCCCCAGCCGACGGCTCCTTCGAGGGCGCCCCCGCCAATCCTTCCTCGGCTGCGTCGTCGGCGGGGCAGCCGGCCGACGCGGTGCTGGTGCAGGAGCCCGGCGAAGGGGGGTTGCCCTCCAGCCGGGAGGTGCCTCCGACGGGCAGCGGCGGGTCTCCCGCGCTGCCGTAGGCGGCGCTCCGGTCGTTCGAGCCTTCTGCCCTGCGGGCTGTTGCGTCGTTCGGCTTCTCGGAGCTGCTGCCTTTTCGGCTGCCGCCGCCTGACGTTTTGGAGTCGACCCGTCTCAAATCAACGGGCAGCGGAGGGTCCCCCGCGCTGTCGTGAAGAGTGCGCCGGTCCTTCGAGCAGGTTGCTGCGTCGTTTGGCTTCTCGGGGTTGCTGCCTTTTCGGCTGCCGCCGCCCGACGTTTTGGAGTCAAAACGTCTGATTTCGAAGTTCAGCGGCGGGTCTCCGGCGCTGTCGGACAGAGTGCGCCGGCCTTTCGAGCCTTCTGCCCTGCCGGTTGTCGCCGCATTTGGCGTCTCGGAGCCGCTGACTTTTCGGCTGCCGCTGCCGGACGTGTTGGAGTCGGCCCGTCTGCTTTCGACGGGCAGCGGCGGGTCTCCGGCGCTGTCGGAAAGAGTGCACCGGCCCTTCGAGCCTTCTTCCCCGCCGGCTACCGCTTCGTTCGGCTCCTCGCCGTTTCGGTCCCCGACGCCGCCCGACGGCAGTTTGGGGTCCGGGCGGCGCCGGTCCGTCGGCCGCCCCGCCGCCGCCGCCGCGGCGCAGCCGCCTTCGACGATCCTCGACTCCACGCGCCGGATGGCTGGGTCCGCGACGTCCCCACACGCGTCGTCCGAGCTGCCTGGGGTGTGCGAAGAGCTGTCTTCGAGGGCGGGGGCGCCGCCCCGCACTGCGCCCCCCGGGCCTTCGGCGGCGCCGTCCGCCGACCACAAGGGCTCGGCCTGTGGGTCCAGGGCCAAGCAGGGGGTCTGGGCGTCGTGTCCGTCGGGGCTGAGGGGGTCGTCGGAGACGGCGAGGATGACCATGCTCCGGTTCCTCGCCGCCGCGCGCAGCTGCGACGCGGAGCGGAGCCGCCGCCCGTTCGCGTGCGTCACGTACTTGCCGACGAACCGCGGCAGCCCGGCGGCGTGCGCGGGGGTCCCCGGCTGCACGTGCTCGATGCGCAGCGTTTCGACCTCGCAGCTGAACCCGGACGGCTCCTCGGGCGATTTGTAGAGCACCACCGTGCTGCTGCTGGCGGCCACTCCCGGGCTCTTGGGAGTGGGAGTGTCCGGAGCGGGAAAATCGTCGGTCGGGGATCGACCCGAGCCGGCTTGCAGCCACCGAGCCGCCGAGTCGAGCACCCGCTGCAGAGCGTCGGCCGGCAGCGCCGCCAGCGCGCCGAGGGCCGCCTCTTCTTCGCGGGTGCCACGATGCGCCGCCCACGGGCCCCCGAGGAGGCTGCAGCTGTTGCTGCTCAGGGGCGACGCCGCCACGCCGGGCCGGGCCGCGGGCGACGTGCCGCCGCCTGTGGCGCTCAGGGACAGCTTGCCGCGCCCGCTGAGCCGGCGTGTTCGCGGCGTCGAACTCCCCGGCTTCCCGTTGCCCAACCCGGCGGCAAACGTCGACGACGCCCGCGGGTGGAACCCGGGCGCGGGTGCTTGCTCGTCGTCCGCCGCCTCCGGCGCCGGCGGCCGGTTGCGGCCGCGGCTCCCCCAGTCCAGCCCCAGCCGGGACGGGATCCGGTCGCCCCGGGCCATGTCCTGCACCCGCGGCGTGCCTTCGCTACCGACCACGCCGCCGCCACCCCCGCGGGGCCAGGTGAGGGTGAGTTGGTCGGTGTCGTCGTCGTCGGCGACAGGGTGCACGCGGACAACCTCCATCGACCGCCTCTTCACACTCCTGCTGGTCTGCCCTTTGCCGTGGGCGGACGGCATCCTCCTGCCGTCCCCCGCGTCTCTCCTCGCGAACCCACTTTTCGTCCGCGCAACCGGCATCGGCGACTCGTTAATCTGCCTTTGCACGAACGTGTTGGACCTGCCCTTCTTGACGGGCAAGACGGGGTCCGCTGCGGCCAAGAGGCCGCCGCCTGGGAGGTTCTTCGAGCTGTTCCAGGACCGGGACAAGCCGAGGGCGTTGCTCCCCCCGTTGGCATTGGCGGTGCCGGTGCCGAAGCTCGCGTTGGGCAGGACGCCCGCCGGCGACGTTGCCGGCTTGTCCTTCCGCGTCGCCGACCGGCTGACCGCTCGCGGCCTGCCGATGCCCGAAGAGCCGCGGGGGCGGGGCGACACCCCGGCAGACGGCGCGCGCCGGGTCTTGCCGCCGACGGCGCTCATTCTCTCGCAACTGTCGGAACTGGGTGTTGCTGACGACGCCAAGGGCTCCTCCTTTTCTTCGGGAGGTGGGAAGGGGGGAGTTTCCTTTTTCCGGGTTTCCTTCGTCCCGTCGCCTCCCCCTTTTCCTGAGAACGAGATTGGTTTCGTTTGCTTGAGGCGCGATTTGCTGTTAAAAGCATGCTAAGTTTAATACTGCAGGAGAGTAGTTGACGAGACATCTTGAGTTTGTGCTAACCACGATTTGGGGAGTCGGGAGAACCTAACATAGCCTAAAGCAGGACCTGCCCCGTCTTGACGGGCAAGACGGGGTCCGCTGCGGCCAAGAGGCCGCCGCCTGGGAGGTTCTTCGAGCTGTTCCAGAACCGGGACAGGCCGAGGGCATTCGCTCATTCTCTCGGAACTGGGTGTTGTTGACGACGCCAAGGGCTCCTCTTTTTCTTCGGGAGGTGGGAAGGGGGGAGTTTCCTTTTTCCGGGTTTCCTTCGTTCCGTCGCCTCCCCCTTTTCCTGAGAACAAGATCGAATTCGTTTGCAGGTGGCGCAATTTGTTTTCAAAAGCATGCTAAGTTTAACACTGCAGGAGAGTAGTTGACGAGACATCTTGAGTTTGTGCTAACCACGATTTGGGGAGTCGGGAGAACCTAACATAGCCTAAAGCAGGACCTGCCCCTTCTTGACGGGCAAGACGGGGTCCGCTGCGGCCAAGAGGCCGCCGCCTGGGAGGTTCTTCGAGCTGTTCCAGGACCGGGACAAGCCGAGGGCGTTGCTCCCCCCGTTGGCATTGGCGGTGCCGGTGCCGAAGCTCGCGTTGGGCAGGACGCCCGCCGGCGACGTTGCCGGCTTGTCCTTCCGCGTCGCCGACCGGCTGACCGCTCGCGGCCTGCCGATGCCCGAAGAGCCGCGGGGGCGGGGCGACACTCCGGCAAACGGCGCGCGCCGGGTCTTGCCGCCGACGGCGCTCATTCTCTCGCAACTGTCGGAACTGGGTGTTGCTGACGACTCCAAGGGCTCCTCCTTTTCTTCGGGAGGTGGGAAGGGGGGAGTTTCCTTTTTCCGGGTTTCCTTCGTGCCGTCGCCTCCCCCTTTTCCTGAGAACAAGATCGGATTCGTTTGCAGGTGCCGCAATTTGTTTTCAAAAGCATGCTAAGTTTAACACTGCAGGAGAGTAGTTGACGAGACATCTTGAGTTTGTGCTAACCAGGGGCAGGACGCCCGCCGGCGACGTTGCCGGCTTGTCCTTCCGCGTCGCCGACCGGCTGACCGCTCGCGGCCTGCCGATGCCCGAAGAGCCGCCGGGGCGGGGCGACACCCCGGCAGACGGCGCGCGCCGGGTCTTGCCGCCGACGGCGCTCATTCTCTCGCAACTGTCGGAACTGGGTGTTGCTGACGACGCCAAGGGCTCCTTTTTTCTTCGGGGGGTAGGAAGGGGGGATGTTTCCTGTTTTCGGGTTTCCTTCGTCCCCCGCCGCGCCCTCGCCTCCCCCTTGTCCTGAGAACAAGATTCGATTCGTTTGCGCGTGGCGCGATTTGAAAGTATGCTGCTCCTGCAGGCCTGATACTAGCCGGTCCGCTCCCTATCTAGCGTTTATTGTGGTTTAGAGGTTCGGTGTTTTAGGGTCTCCGGTTGACCATTGAGGCTGTGAGGCGGGTAGTATGAGGGCAGTAGGTATGCTTATACACTTTAACTACGGCTAGCCATGTTTGTAAGTGGTGCGACCGACACCAAGAAGAAATTCGCTTTGAATTTAGTCTTGGGCCCCCCACGTGCATGTATGTTGAGCAGGGGTTGCCATGCAGCTCGTATCGGTCTGTAATATGCGTTTTTACTTCCGTCGGGTTGAGGTGGGGTGGGGTATCTCTTGAAACTTCATCGAAGTGCCTGCCGCTGTTTATCACAGTGCACATCACGGTCCACCACGGTCTATCAGGTCCATCCCTATCCCCCAGAGCTGCATCGAATTGCCCGGTGCTGTATTATTCGGTCTAACACGGTCTATCAAGAGGCTCAGATACTACCGTTGTGCGGCTGTGGTGTGGAGGTTAGAATCGTCCTCCCAATTGACTACGTTTGTGACGACCGAGGTAGACAGGCGGGCATTCGATGCAGCCCCAGGAGACAGGGATGGGCCTGATGATACCGTTGTGCAGTGGGATGGACCGTGATAGTTTGGGGGGGGTAGAATTGCAGAATATCTGTAGCGATGGCCTGCACTAGCCACCGGATGACTACCTCTTCGGTCGTACCGTGACGTGTCGTCCCCAGCCTGTGATAGACTGTCATAGTTTGATGTTAAAATGCAGAATATCTGTAGCGATGGCCTGCATTAGTCACTTAGGCGACCTCCTCGATCGTACCGTGTCGTGTTCCAGGCGCTTGCACTCGTTGTGTTTTGCGCACTTTCCCTTCCTCGCCGGTGTGCGGTTTGCGACTACCGTGGCAGACAGCGGCAGGAAAATGCACTTCCAGGGGGGATACGGGTGCGACGACTTCGTAAAGTAACCGTCTCACGCAGAACTTCGCGGAGGCAGTCTTTGCGATTCAGAGAGAGAGAGAGAGAATGAGACGAGTTAGAGTGCAGGGACCATCTCTCCGAGGAGTATCCGGTCGCCCCGCTACTATCCCGTACTACTACGGCGGGCGCAAGTCGTTGCGCCGTGGGCGCGGAGCGAGCCGTGGCCCTGTCAAAGATGATTGTTGCACCGATGGTGGCGCAGCCGGGGGCGTTCTGACTGGCGGACGAGACCGCCTGGCAGGCGTGTGTTGACACGTTGGTTCGCGGGCTCTCCTCCTTTTGGCAATAGCCCGCCCTATGGCGGCGGCTAGCATCTTGACAGCGGAGGCAGTCTTTGCGATTCATGATGTGCTGTGGTTGCACTTTGGCTAGCCAAGTGTGGGGTACTTCTAGAGTTTATGGTGGTTTGGAGGTTCGGTGTTTTAGGGTCTCCCGTTGACAATTGAGGATGTGAGGCGGGTAGTATGAGGGATGTAGGTATGATTGCACACTTTAACTACGGCTAGCCAAGTGTGGGGTACTTCTAGAGTTTATGGTGGTTTGGAGGTTCGGTGTTTTAGGGTCTCCCGTTGACAATTGAGGATGTGAGGCGGGTAGTATGAGGGATGTAGGTATGATTGCACACTTTAACTACGGCTAGCCAAGTGTGGGGTACTTCTAGAGTTTATGGTGGTTTGGAGGTTCGGTGTTTTAGGGTCTACCGTTGACAATTGAGGATGTGAGGCGGGTAGTATGAGGGATGTAGGTATGATTGCACACTTTAAGCACGGCTAGCCGACTTTGTAAGTGTTGCGGCCGACGCCAAGAAGAAGTCGACTTCTCTTCGCTTCCACTTCAGCAGCAGAAACGGGAAAAAAGTGCAAGGAACATTGGCCATTCCGCTTTGACGCTCACCCGACTTGACATGCACACAAACACCCCTGCGCCCCCTCCGGCCGTTCAAGGACCGGAGGAGAGAGGCGGGCGCGCCTTCGGGTCACTGCTTTTTAGTTGTTCCTTTTTTTTTTTTTTTTTTGGCTTGGTTGGCTCTTTACAAAACAGTACACGCATTGGGCGGGCCGAGATTGCCGAGGCGTGCGAGCAAAGCGGACAGGATAGGAGAGAAGCTAGACATGCCCGCATGTGTGCCCGCAAACCCGCGGCTCTACCTCTAAAGCTACAACAACGGCGGAAATGAGTGCATGGTGAAGGGGCAGAGCAGGCGAGCTGCTGACTTCTGCGTGCTTACAGTGTGAGCACGCAGTTCGAAGCCGACACACTAATGCTACAGCTGCGTCGGATGCAGTGAGCCACCCAACATCGCAAGGTAATCTCTGACACCTACAGTGCCTGCAGCAGGGGACCAGTCGGAAGCGATACGACGTCATGTGCATGACACCTTCAGAGGGTTAATGGCACCATGGACCAGTCGGTAGCGAGAAGGCGTCGCGTGGTGGTCTGGACAGTGAACATGTGACCACTCGGAAGCAAGAAGGTGGTCAGGACAGTGATCCATCCAACAACACAAGGTTATATCTGACACTTTCAGTGCTTGCAGCAGGGGTTCGTTGGTACAACATGAGACCAGAAGCAAGAAGGCGTCGTGGTGGTCAGGACAGCGATCCATCCAACAACAGTAATATCTGACACTTTCAGTGCTTGCAGGGGTTTACTGATACACCATGAGGCCCGTCGGAAGCGAGACAGCGTCACGTGGTGGCCGAGACGGCGACCCATCCAACGACACAGAAGCCGCCCCCCACATTGAGTAGCCCCCCGAGGCCTTCAGCAGATGCACGGTGTCTCCGTCAGCGACGCCGGTCTGCCACAGAGTCTCCCAGTCTTCGAGGTCCTTCCCGGAGAAGACGAGCCGCCACTTGGTCTCCGCCTCGGCGCTTTGCTGCGTGACGGTGCCGGCGATGACGTCCCTCTCTTCCCCTTTGCCGAACGGGCTGACTAGCGCCTGGCCCGGGAACCAGTACCGGTCGTTCGTGTCGAACAGGACCTCCAGCAGCACCAGCTTCTCGCTGGTCCGCACTTTCATCACGGTGCCCCGCTGCCCGACGAACTCAGACTTCCGCGCGCCCCAGCCGGCCCACGAGGACCGGCAGAGGGATTCGACCTTGTCGACATCCTGCAGGACGGTGACGGGGATGCCCGGGGCCCACGGCTGGGAAGACAGGTCGGTCATCTCGCCAGGGCGGGCCTGGCGGAGGTCCTTGAGGACCCACCGCGGGTAGTTCTGCGCCTCCGCCGCGTCCGCGAAGACGCCCGGCGATGTTTTCCCCTTGCACACCCCGCTGAAGGTCGACCCGGTCGGGTGCGCGTACCGGGCGAGGAGGTCGATGACCTGCCGGTCCTGCTGCCGCGCCGCGTAGTCGTGCGGCGTGCGATTCTCGCTGTCGAGGCTCAGGGCGTAGCACCCCGCCTCGAGCAGCAGCTTCACCGCGGCGGCGTGGCCGTAGCGCGCTGCGTGGTGCAGCGGCGTCATGCCCGTCGCGTCGGACCCGTCCTCGAGCGGCGCACCGCTCGCGATTAGCCGCTTCAGCTCCGGCATGTCGCCCCGCGCCGCCGCGCCGCGCACCAGCGCGCCCCACGACTGCGTCGGCTGCCCGCCCGGGAAGCACACCGAGCCGCAGTTTCCGCTGCACCGCACCGTGTGCACGTACGCGTCGTGCGCGAACTTCGCCGCCTTCTCGCCGGACAGCAGGGTCAGCTCTGTGCGTGACCCCGGGCTGCCGGCCGCCGGCTTCTGCTCGCGCCGCTCCTTGTCCCTATGCAGGGACATCGGCGGCGGCACGTTGTGTGCGACCCGACCTGCTTCGAGCGTGTCGCGGATGCGCGACATCAGCTTCTGGTGCGCAGCCTTCGACAGCTTCGGGATGGTGACCCCGCCGTGTTCCTTGCCTCCCAAGCGGAGGAGCCTGCCGTCCATCTCGACCTTGCCGATCTGCCCCGTGTCCTCGCCCTCGCCCGCGTCCCAGCGGACGCCGTCTATGGTGCAGTGCAGCCCGTTCCCGTAGGTGTACAGCTCCACCGTCCTCCGCAGCGCCTCGTCCTCGAACACGACGCCCGACAGCTTCATCACAATCTTCTTCTTCACCCCCGAGATCGTGTCGTGCGAGTTCGCATCAAAGTGCAGCCGCTTGCCCTCCGGAAGCCGCAGCACCAGCTTGAATATCGCGGTCTGCGCTGCCATTTCCCACCCGCTCCCTCTCCCCCTCTCCGGGGGGTTACTGGCTGCTAGCAGGCTGAAAATAGACTTATACGACGAGAAACATTAGTGTGCTGGCTACGTGTGACGAGGTACAGTAGTGTCGCTGGCTCGCAGGCTGAACATGGAGAGTTCTGTCAGCAGTTGTAGCAAGTTGGACTTGATATGCAGCAACAATCTGTGACGATAGACTGCACAAGCCGCTACAGACTACCTCTTTGCACGCGCTTCACGTCCGCTGTGCAGTCTGACGAGCCCAAGGATCCTTTTCTCCCCCGCGGGTTGTCCCCACTGTCTAGATCGCGATTCCTCTATGTTCCTTGCCTTCGCGGCTCCGCTTCGGTTGAGTTCGTGGGCTGTGTCCACCTTTGGTGCGCGCTCCTCGTTCGCAGGCGGCTGCTAGTAGTAGTAGTTTGAACTTGATATGCAGTACCAATCTGTGACAATACACTGTGCAAAGTATAGGCTATATCATTTCCTTCTCCCCCTCTCCGGGGGGCTGTTAGCGATAGTAGTAGTAGGTTGAGCTTGATATGCAGCATCAATCTCGTCTTCGTGTGCGCACTGGTGCAATATGTTGCGTAGCCAACTATGACTTATTTTTACCAAACAGGGAATGTTGGAGTGAAGCTCGTCGCCGGAAACCGTGGCGTTTTCACTTGCGTCCTGAGCCCAGCTATTCGCAAGAAGCGAAGAGGCACTGCGTTCAACGAAAGCAACTCTCTGTTCCATCGTCATCGTCCTTAGTTTTAGAGTTATAGTTCGTTGGATTTCAGAGTCTCGGCAGAGCACTGCCTCTCATGCATGGTTGATGCTAGCATCAAGTCTTCTTCGAGGAAGGGGGGGCGGAATCTTACACGACTACCGTGCAGTCAACGGTCGAGCGGTGGACTGCCCGGTACGCTAAGACAGCAGTTAGATAAGCTTCAAACCACTCTAAAAACGACGAAAGCGTGAAGTGTGGTGGAGCGGCCCGCACTGAGAGGCTGAGCGCTGAAGCACATCGTTTGTCCGGTTGGGGGGAAAGGCCAAAAAAAGAAGAGAGAGAGAGAGAGAGAGAGAGACGAGTTAGAGTGCAGGGACCATCTCTCCGAGGAGTATCCGGTCGCCCCACTACTATCCCGTACTACTACGGCGGGCGCAAGTCGTTGCGCCGTGGGCGCGGAGCGAGCCGTGGCCCTGTCAAAGATGAGTGTTGCACCGATGGTGGCGCAGCCGGGGGCGTTCTGACTGGCGGACGAGACCGCCTGGCAAGAAGATGTTTGTTGAACGCTTACGCCCGCCACTGAACCCAGATTTACCTGTGTTTTACCTCCTTTGATCTATCGCAACTGGCAGTCTCCTCAAGCATTTCCTACAAAGCAGGTGCTTATACAAAAAAAGATGTTTTCCTCCCATTTGCCTTCGGGGGTATTCGGTTTCGGAACAAAGCGCGTGCCTTGAGCTCCAACAAGTCAGCGAGAGGCATTACGGGACGAAGCGCGCAAGTGCCTAAACTGCTGCTGTGTGGTCAACGTGTGCCAGTACCTGTCTCTATCATCGTATTATATAGCAGCTTTTCGGGCCTGTCTTCACGTGGAATGCCAAGGGCACCTTTGCTGTAAAAAAGAGACGACGGCGGCATCCGGCGGCTGTGGACTTGGCCAACAGGATCGTCGATGTGTCACCCCATCAGGCCTCTGCGGCCAGGCGGCTCTGGTTCGTTTTCGAACAAGCAGCCGCGGGTGTGGGAGACGCCGGATGTCTGCAGAGCAGACTGAAAGGTGGGGTCAGACCAAGATATTCGCCCTGCGACCGGAAGACGCAACCGGGCAGACTGAGTGGATCTGTCCTCCTTGGTGCTGGATCATACACAAGGGAGGCCCCCTTGTTGACATCATTGGTATCTACACCCGGTACCATTACATGGTGGTGTAACGTACCTACCGTAATTGGAATAATGCTAAACTGGACTGAGGAACGAGTAAACGACAGATGGGGTAAACCCTGGGGGTGTCGCAGTTAGTTAGGTGGTCCTGCAGCCTATCCTTTCACAGCGGCATCTAGGGGTCGAGCTGAGTATTGAGCACCGCCAAGGCACGCGGCAAGCCCCAGCGATACTGCAAAGTACGCAAACCCCGAAAAGAAATGCCGAAGTGGGTATAACCTGGGACGCCCAGGACCAGTATTTGGGGGGTGTCCCAGGTTGTACCCGGTTCAACATTAATCCAATCACGGTACATACAACCTACAGAGTACGTGTACACCCATGGTGGTGTATACATACGTACTTACGTGGTGAATGTGGTGATACCACTCAGACAGATCTGGAGGACGGCCTATCCGGCTGGAAGGGGATGCCCCTCCCGTAGGATGACTGCCTGCCGGAGGCCAGTCCCAAATATCTCAGAGTACGTGTACACCCATGGTGGTGTATACATACGGACTTACGTGGTGAATGTGGTGATACCACTCAGACAGATCTGGAGGATGGCCTATCCGGCTGGAAGGGGATGCCCCTCCCGTAGGATGACTGCCTGCCGGAGGCCAGTCCCAAATATCTCAGAGTACGTGTACGCCCATGGTGGTGTATACATACGGACTTACGTGGTGAATGTGGTGATACCACTCAGACAGATCTGGAGGACGGCCTATCCGGCTGGAAGGGGATGCCCCTCCCGTAGGATGACTGCCTGCCGGAGGCCAGTCCCAAATATCTCAGAGTACGTGTACACCCATGGTGGTGTATACATACGGACTTACGTGGTGAATGTGGTGATACCACTCAGACAGATCTGGAGGATGGCCTATCCGGCTGGAAGGGGATGCCCCTCCCGTAGGATGACTGCCTGCCGGAGGCCAGTCCCAAATATCTCAGAGTACGTGTACACCCATGGTGGTGTATACATACGGACTTACGTGGTGAATGTGGTGATACCACTCAGACAGATCTGGAGGATGGCCTATCCGGCTGGAAGGGGATGCCCCTCCCGTAGGATGACTGCCTGCCGGAGGCCAGTCCCAAATATCTCAGAGTACGTGTACACCCATGGTGGTGTATACATACGGACTTACGTGGTGAATGTGGTGATACCACTCAGACAGATCTGGAGGATGGCCTATCCGGCTGGAAGGGGATGCCCCTCCCGTAGGATGACTGCCTGCCGGAGGCCAGTCCCAAATATCTCAGAGTACGTGTACACCCATGGTGGTGTATACATACGGACTTACGTGGTGAATGTGGTGATACCACTCAGACAGATCTGGAGGATGGCCTATCCGGCTGGAAGGGGATGCCCCTCCCGTAGGATGACTGCCTGCCGGAGGCCAGTCCCAAATATCTCAAAGCCGCTTCTCGGCGGAAACGGAGGAAGCGGGGATTCCGATTCGGACCAAAACTCCAGCAACCGTTGCGCCACGACGAAAGCGCGAACAGCGACCCTTCCGGAGCCACGTGGCGAAAGGCTGGCGCAGCGTGGTTCTCGTTGGCATGACGACACCCCCAGCCAGGCACCAAGAGCAGACCGGGACGTTAGGACCGTGCGAAGTCGAAGAAGGAATCTAAAAGCGATGCGGCAACACCGACACGGAAGCGCAACCCGAGGACTAACAAGCAGACCTCCCTGGGCAGGGGTGAAGCTACGGCGGTGAAGTATACCGAAGCGCGAATGTCCGATGAAACCGAGGATGCAGACCACGAGCCGGGGTGCCGGACGAGGTCTTCGTCGATGCCTAAGTTCGTGGCTGTGCACATGCAATCATCAGAGCAGGAGCTTCGTGCATGCTACTGGGGGGCTCCAACCGAGGTGACCAGATCTTCGTCGATGTCTTGGCACTTGCCTTCGACGTCGGCATGGCCGCTGTGCACAGCTAGTCAGAGCAGGAACTTCCGTCAGTGTGCTCAGTTGCCAGCTATTGGGCCACAGCTTTGTTCCACGCGACGCAGTCGGCATACTTGACCAGAGACCCGCCGAAGATGTCAAGCGCCGAGCCGTAGGTGAGATGCACGCGGCCATTCGATAACTCGGACACCGTTTTGAGGTCTTCGATGCTCTTCGCGCCACCGGCATACGTCACGGGAAACGGCCGGGCGGCGTTGGTCGCCGCCTGGTGGGAAGCAGACCAAGAGCCGAGGTGCCGGACGAGGTCTTCGTCGATGCCTTGGCACTTGCCTTCGACGTCGGCGGCGTGGATGAGGAACTCGTCGCAGTGCTCGGAGAGGTCGGACAGCGTCTTGGGGTCGACCGCCAGGTCCGTGAGAGTCTGCCACCGGTCTTTTGCGACCACCCACGCCGCCTCGCCACCCACGTCTGCCCGCTTGCAGCTGAGATCGAGGACTAGCTTGTCCTTCCCGACCAGGTCGCGCAGCGCGGCCACCCGCGCCTGCGAGAACTTGTCGGCTTCGAACATCGTCGACGTGACGATCACGTGGCTCGCGCCGCGGGTGATCCAGGCCGCCGCGTTTGCCGTCGTAATGCCGCCGCCCACCTGGAGCCCGTTCGGGTAGGCCGCCAGCGCCGCCGCCGCGGCTTCGTCGTTGCCCTTCCCGAGCATGATCACGTGCCCACCCGTCAGCCCGTCTTTCTTGTAGAGCTCGGCGTAGTGCGCGGCCGGCTTCTCGCTGACGAAGTTCTCCTTCGGCCCCTGTGACGCGTCGTCGGTCAGCGTCGCGCCGACGATCTGTTTCACCTGCCCACTGTGCAGGTCGATACACGGGCGGAAGCACGTCATTTTCTTACCTCTCCCACCTCACTTGCAGATGGGTTTCAGACTTTACGAAGCCCATACTTGGCGCTTTTTGAGGCTTAAAGGTACGTGTTTCTTAGAGTTAAAGTTTTGTTTTTGAGGGTTCTGTGTCATTTACACATTTCTGTGCGTACTTTGCTTTAGAGTGAAGATTCTTTTGCAACTCCGGGTTCGTACGTGATCATGCTCGGGAAGGGCAACGACGGCGGCGGCGCTGGCGGCCTACCCGAACGGGCGGCGGCGTCGCGGGCCCGACCATCAGCCCGTCTTTCTTGTAGAGCTCGGCGTAGTGCGCGGCCGGCTTCTCGCTGCAAAGTTCTCCTTCGGCCCCTGGGACGCGTCGGTCAGCGTCGCGCCGACGATACCCACTTGGATTCACCCTTGCTCATTTCTTCCGGTTAGGAATTCGGTACAACCCCCAAAACACGCTGCCTGCGTCTTGTTAGCCTGCGCAACACATTGAAGGCGCACGACCTCTGGAACGGTACCTGCTCTCCTCACCGCAGCGGATCCTGTAGCTACCTGTGTCAAAACGTGTCAACAGGATGAGGCCGACACACGGGCGGAAGCACGTCATTTTCCTACCTCTCACGGGTTTCAGACTTTACGAAGCCCATATTTGGCGCATTTTGAGGCTTAAAGGTACGTGTTTCTTAGAGTTAAAGTTTTGTTTTTGAGGGTTCTGTGTCATTTACACATTTCTGTGCGTACTTTGCTTTAGAGTGAAGATTCTTTTGCAATTCCGGGTTCGTACGTGATCATGCTCGGGAAGGGCAACGACGGCGGCGGCGCTGGCGGCCTACCCGAACGGCCTCCAGGTGGGCGGCGGCGTCGCGGGCCCGACCGTCAGCCCGTCTTTCTTGTAGAGCTCGGCGTAGTGCGCGGCCGGCTTCTCGCTGACGAAGTTCTCCTTCGGCCCCTGGGACGCGTCGTCGGTCAGCGTCGCGCCGACGATCTGTTTCACCTGCCCACTGTGCAGGTCGATACACAGGCGGAAGCACGTCATTTTCCTACCTCTCCCACGTTACTTGCAGATGGGTTTCAGACTGGTTCGAGTTTTACGAAGTCAATATGTGGCGTTGTCTGAGGCTTAAGGGTACGGTGTTTTTGAGGGTTCTGTCGTTTACACATTTCTGCACGGAATTTGCTTTAGAGTGAAGAATCTTTTGCAATTCCGGGTTCGTAAGAGTCAATGGGTGACATTTGGCAGTAACCGCGACGCCGCCGCCCACCTAGAGACCGCCAGCGCCGCCGCCGCGGCTTCGTCGTTGCCCTTCCCGAGCATGATCACGTGCCCGCCCGTCAGCCCGCCTTTCTTGTAGAGCCCGGCGCAGTGCGCGGCCAGCTTCTCGCTGACGAAGTTCTCCTTCGGCCCCTGTGACGTGTCGGTCAGCGTCGCGCCGACGATCTGTTTCACCTGCCCACTGTGCAGGTCGGTACACAGACGTCATTTTCCTACCTCTCCCACGTTACTTGCAGATGGGTTTCAGACTGGTTCGAGTTTACGGAGTCCAAATGTGGCGTTTTCTGAGGCTTTAAGGTACGGTGTTTTTGAGGGTTCTGTCGTTTACACATGTCTGCACGGAATTTGCTTTAGAGTGAAGATTCTTTTGCAATTCCGGGTTCGTTAGAGTCAATGGGTGACATTTGGCAGTAACCGCGACGCCGCCGCCCACCTAGAGATCGCCAGCGTCGCCGCCGCGGCTTCGTCGTTGCCCTTCCCGAGCATGATCACGTGCCCACCCGTCAGCCCATCTTTCTTGTAGAGCTCGGCGTAGTGCGCGGCCGGCTTTTTGCTGACGAAGTTCCCCTATGACGCGTCGTCGGTCAACAAACAACAGAGCGTCGCACCGACGATCTGTTTGACTGACCGCTGTGCAAGTCGATGCATGCACGTCATTATCCTTGTCCCACCATACCTCCTGTGCGTGTCCTCCCGTTTAGCGAGAGTCGCTCGAAAAACAACTCCGGTTTGTTAGAGTCTCCGGGCGACTTCCGGCCGGCAAAATGGATATCGTCTAAACGCTGTGTGTACCTTCGTTGTTGATCGTTGTTGATCGTTGTTGATCGTTGTTGATCGTTGTTGATCGTTGTTGATCGGTGTTGATCGTTGTTGATCGTTGTTGATCGTTGTTGATCGTTGTTGATCGTTGTTGATCGTTGTTGATCGTTGTTGATCGTTGTTGATCGTTGTTGATCGTTGTTGATCGTTGTTGATCGTTGTTGATCGTTGTTGATCGTTGTTGATCGTTGTTGATCGTTGTTGATCGTTGTTGATCGTTGTTGATCGTTGTTGATCGTTGTTGATCGTTGGTGGCTTCGGTTATCCACGTACATAACATACGGTAGGCCCTCAGCACGGTGCCGTAGCAGGTGGCTGACCAAGTCACCTGTCTTCTTGATACCGTATAACAGTCTTCCCATGTTTTTTGGGTTGGGTTCTCACGGGAACACAGCGAAGGAAAGGCGATGCAGAGTGAGCCGTGCGTGGTACCGTTGAGCAAGAGAATCTCACGCGGCAGCTCTTCCGCTTGGGGGTGTTTGGTGCCGGCGCGGGAACAAACGAACTACCTACCCCCCCTCGTGCAAAAGATGGATGAATAATTCGGGTTTTGGCGGTATCCATCTTAAACACGGGGGCACTGTAGACTACACTGTAGTCGCCTTACACGGGGGTACCTCACCCCCGTGTTTAAGATGGATTGGCATTCTCGCCCGTTATCCATCTTAATCAAGGGAGTTTGGCTATCCATCTTGTGCACCGGGGGGGGTAGGTACCAAGTAGTAGTAGTAGTAGTAGTATGTGTCGTCTGCCGAAGCAGCCGGAGACAGCAGGCGCAGGGGGCAGGTGTTGCTTTACTTTTCTCTTCTTCATGGAGACCCGCCCCCGGCATCCCGACTGTCCAATCACTGTCGAGAAAGTTTGCGCCTATTGTGATGAGGTGGTAGAAAAGGCCCCCACGAAGCCTTATATACACAACACGGCTACAACACGAGGATGCAGCCCTGCGTAGGTGTGCACTCAGCCATCAGGCCATTGGCTGCTAAGCACCCCCCGACCGGTCGATTTGCCACTTTGGTGGCCCTCTATTCGCCGGGCGGTGCTGTCAGCACTTGTTCCGCGTCGCATCAAGTACATGATGCTGGCGGTTGGGGGATCGGCGACCGCGACTCAATGAAGGTGCGGACAACAGTGTCGCCACGTGAAGGCCCCCCCATGACACCAAAAAAAAAGGTGGATCCGCCAGTGGTCGGAAAGAGGCCCTCGTGGCCATTTCTTGATCCCAAATGAGCATCCAACCACTTTTTCTGGACTTTCGGAGCGTTTTGAGGCCACCGGCTCGGCGATTGGTTTCCAGCTATTGGATTTCTGATGACCCCCCCTTTTGCTGGCCCTGAGCGGGTCCCACATCGCCCGCGTGCACATGCCACTGCTGCCAAAGGCACGAGCCATGCCGCGGACCGGGGGCACCGCACACGTGTGTTGAACTAGGGTCTACTCTCCTTTCGCTACCCTTCGGCTCCCTTTGAAAAAAGGTTGGGCTTTGGGCCGGAGCGGGAGCTTCCCGGCGCGGAGAAGAATGGAGATGGAGGTGTTGCGCTCAGGAGCAAGGGTGTCAGAGGTGGGCGCGCCGTTGCCAGGTGACTCTCGCTTGCTGCTCCTCTCTCCTCTCTCCCTACAGGCAACGGGGGATTGCAAGAACGTGCTTGGAATGGGTATGTGCTCAACACCGCACTGGTCCCGTCTGCGCCGTGTTTCGGTCCTTTAAGCCACGGACACATAAGGCGGACCATCATCAGCGCGGAATCTGAGTGTCTGCAGACAGGACAGCGGTGTGAGTCTGGTTTGTCAGGCGGCTGTTCGTAGCTCGTCACAGCCAGGACCACCCGTGCTACTAGAGCACAAGCGAATCCGTCACGGGGAAAAGGCCTGTCTGAGCAATTAGTTAAAAAACTCAAGGCACTTGCCCTGATGGTGACTGCGACTCGCTAGGCAGCACTGACTTGTCTTCTTTTTACGGTGGCAATCTGCGAAGTAAACTCCGCAGAGCACAGTGGATATGGGGTTGCCGTGTGCATTGAAGTACCAAAAGGAAAAGGCAACTGTAGGGAGGGGGGGACGCGAGAGGGAACGTAGGGCGTGAATCGCCGTCCAATTTCTAGAGGTTGTGCTGACTTTAATATTGTCTTCCGATCCAGCTCTCGAGCGGGTTGCGCAGAATCAACGGGTGCCCCATCCCGTGGCTCGAACTGTTTTCATCGGGTGGACGGGTTTCGGGGTGAAACTCCGAAGATCCCTCACCGACGAGGAGACTTTTATCCTTGGTTTTGGAGCGACAAGCGCCCCACGATCAGCGTTTCGGGGGCCTTTCCTTTCCGTTGTGTTTTGGAGGTGAGTTTTTTCTGCGCCAAAGTTTCCGGTTGACTCTTGAGGGTGCAGACATGTTCGTTACACGTTAGCTTTGAGTGTGCTGAAGGTGACCGGCAGCAAGGACACAATGCAACATTTGTGTTTCTGACGATCCCGTGGGACGTACAGATTGGTGTCTTTTGACCTTTTGTTTGGTTTGCGAGCTTCAGCTATACATGTGGTCGGGGGGCTAGGATAGGAAGCTTTACTGTACCTGAGACTTTAACTCATGCTTGAGCCAGGATGCCCACTCTGCTGCCTTTCCGCTGGGGCTCCCGGTAGCAGACCTGCTTGCATGCACTTTCCTTACCCGATGGCGTTGCGCGCCGCGAAGTCATCTACATTGTTTAGAGTTAAAGTTCGCTTGAGATTCCGGGGCCTTCGGGTCTTCGTGTGACCGTTTTTTTTTTAGAGTGAATGTTCGCTAGTCTCCGGGTGACCTTCGTCAATATGGGAAGACATCCTTTTTGTGCTCTGCGTGTCGTAAGAGTGGTGGTACACGAGGTAAGAGGATCGGTGGGTACCTTGGTATTTAGTACTAACAATCTTGCGGGTTGCCCTTCAAAGTATTGTGCAGGCTACAAAGACGTAGGCAGCGTGTTTTGGTGGTTGATCAGAATTCCTTACCTGAATATACACAGGGTAAATACAAGTGGGAAAAACAATCAACCGGCACGCACAAACAAAACGAAGCGCCTGTCTTTTTTGACAAAAGCTTCCAAAAGGCAGTCTTTCGCTACGAGTCGTTGCGCGCGCCAACGCCGTTCGTGGTCCCGAAGAAAGTCAGAACGAACGTTTGCTTGAGGTCCGGGGTTTAAAGGCACGGCATGTTTCGCAGCACCACGGCGACAGGGCCATTTTTTCAGAGTTAAAGTTCGCTTGAAATTCCAGGGGTTTAAGGTCTCTGTTCGTGTCATACTCAACCTCCGCCACTGGCACATCGCCGGCGGTGCTGTGGAAGTTCCCTCGCCGACGGGGAGGCTTTTCCCTGAGGTAAGTTCTCAGCGCCCTTTTGAGTTGAGATGTTCGCACACGATAATTTTGGCTAGCCAAAGTTGTGATGAATCTGACCGACCGCAATGCCACAACACATTTTCTTTTTCTTTTGACAAAAGTCTCCAAAAATGCAGTCGGTTCCCGACGAGCGCCACGCCGTTGTTTTCACCGGAGTGAAAATTCGCATTACAGAGCGAACGCCGGAGGACCCCCGGGGTTTTAAAGTCCTCGCTATGCTTCGTGTCTCGCATTGAGTGGGAAACGAGCCGTGCTCATTTCTGCAGCAAGGCATCGAGAGGCAGGCGGGCGAAGACGTCGTCGCACGGGTGGTGGACGATCAGTGAGGCGAACTTGTCCTTCGGCGTCTTCTGCGAGTTGACGATGACCACCGTCGCGCCTTTCGCCGCCGCCTCGTCGACGAGGTCGCACGCAGTGGGCACCGACAGGGAGGACCCGAAAACGACGAACAACTCGCAGCGCACCGCGTGCAGCCACGCCGTGTCGTACTCAACCTCCGCCACCGGCACATCGCCGGCGGTGCTGTGGAAGTGCATGACATTGTCGCGCAGCGAGGAGCTGCACGCTGGGCAGGTTTCGCCCTCGATGACGTGGTTCATCGGGTCCTTCGACGTTGTCGCACGGGAGTGCGGCGCGGGGACAGCCGTCTCCCTGGTGGAGTACCGCTGGCACGTTTCGCAGTGGCTCACGAAGAGGTTGCCATGCAATTCGGACAGGTTCGGGGTGTCGTCGGCCTGCCGCGTCACGTCCACGTCTCGGGTGGTCATCCTCCTTTTGAGCCCGGAGCGGACGTGCAGGTTGTCGACGTTCGTGCTCACGACGTGCCTGACCACGCCTGCCTCAACCGCGCGCGCCAACCACAAGTGCCCCGCCGTCGGTACCACCGCGGTCATCTGCACCTGCATCCCGTCCTCTTCCTCGAAAAATTGGCCCGCTTCCTCCCTGCCCTTCCGCTCCGCCTTCCGCGTCCACACCCCGTCAGGCCCCCTGTAATCGGGCAGTCCGGCGCTGGTGCTGACGCCGGCTCCTGTGTACACAACAGTGTACTTCGACGCCCGCAGCAGACCCTTCAGCTTCTCCACCTTCTCGCGCAGACTCGTTTCCGTCTCCTTCTGCACGGTGTGGTAGTCGTCGCACCCGGCCTCCCGCAAGTTGCCGGCGACGTACCGTTCGAAGTCCTCCGCGAAGTTCTTGTACTCAACGCTGGTCGACTCGTCGCCGTTCATCGCGCCGCGGCACACAAATACGCCCTTTCGCTATCCTGATCAAACGCCTTTGCGTTGACGTATCCACACTGGTTTTCCTTTTTCACCTGGTGTGTATTGAGCTAGGGATCTCCATGTGAGGCACGGGCATGTAACCTGTTGTACTGGAGAGGAAGAACGTATGTTTGGGGTGCTTGAAAACTGTGTGCCGGCGGCGCCACCGGTTGCACGACGTCTGCGACAGGCTTTTCAGTCTTCGCACCCGGCCTCCCGCAAGTCCCGGCGACGTACCGTTCGAAATCCTCCGAGAAGTTCTTGTACTCAACGCTGGTCGACTCCTCGCCGTTCATCGCGCCGCGGCACACAAATATGCCTTCGCCCTTTCGCTATCCTGTCTAACGCCTTTGCGTTGACGTATCCACGCTTGTTTTCCTCTTCACCTGGTGTGTATTGAGTTAGGGATCTTCATGTGAAGCACGGGCATGTAGCCTGTTGTGCTGGAGAGGCAGAACGTATTTTGGGGTGAAATGTGATGCTTGAAAACTGTGTGCCGACGGCGGCTCCGGTTTCACGACGTCTGCAAAAGGTTTTCAGCTTCTCCGCCTTCTCGCGCAGGCTCTCCTGTGTCTCCTTCTGCACGGTGTAGCGCTCGTCGCACCCGGCTTCCACAAGTTGCCGGCGACGTAACGTTCGAAATCCTCCGAGAAGTTCTTGTACTCAACGCTGGTCGACTCCTCGCCGTTCATCGCGCCGCGGCACACAAATATGCCTTCGCCCTTTCGCTATCCTGTCTAACGCCTTTGCGTTGACGTATCCACGCTTGTTTTCCTCTTCACCTGGTGTGTATTGAGTTAGGGATCTTCATGTGAAGCACGGGCATGTAGCCTGTTGTGCTGGAGAGGCAGAACGTATTTTGGGGTGAAATGTGATGCTTGAAAACTGTGTGCCGACGGCGGCTCCGGTTTTCACGACGTCTGCAAAAGGTTTTTCAGCTTCTCCGCCTTCTCGCGCAGGCTCTCCTGTGTCTCCTTCTGCACGGTGTAGCGCTCGTCGCACCCGGCTTCCACAAGTTGCCGGCGACGTAACGTTCGAAATCCTCCGAGAAGTTCTTGTACTCAACGCTGGTCGACTCCTCGCCGTTCATCGCGCCGCGGCACACAAATATGCCTTCGCCCTTTCGCTATCCTGTCTAACGCCTTTGCGTTGACGTATCCACACTTGTTTTCCTTTTCACCTGGTGTGAGGGATATCCATGTGAAGCACGGGCATGTAGCCTGTTGTGCTGGAGAGGCAGAACGTATTTTGGGGTGAAATGTGATGCTTGAAAACTGTGTGCCGACGGCGGCTCCGGTTTTCACGACGTCTGCAAAAGGTTTTTCAGCTTCTCCGCCTTCTCGCGCAGGCTCTCCTGTGTCTCCTTCTGCACGGTGTAGCGCTCGTCGCACCCGGCTTCCCACAAGTTGCCGGCGACGTAACGTTCAATATTCTTCGAGAAGTTCCTGTACCCAACGCTTTACGAGTTTGCCTCCACGGCCAAATAGGGGGTGACCTGTGCACAGAGTGCACAAGAACTCCCCCTTCATCCCGTCTCTTCGTCGGCTCATTTTTTTCTGCGCGGCGCTTGATGCGGAAAACACGAACAAGAGCGAACAAACCAAAAAAAAAAAAAAAAAAAAACAGAAACGGGGAAGGAAACATAACAACAGGTAGCTGCGGCCTTCCGCAGTCTCTCCCCACCCCCCGTTTAGTTATCTTTCTTTTCCCGGGTTCCCGGTGACATTTCTTCTCGATGGTCACAGAGAAGCTTCTTGAGGCAAGCAAAAAGGGTTTGACAGAATGGCGTGGTAATGAAATACAGAGCGAAAAATGGAAAGCAACTAGGGAGAGCACTTCCTTTCCTACAGATTTCGCAAGGCTGGCGCGCAGCCGATAGAACATGGGTGGTTTTTTTTTTTTTTTTTTTTTTTCCTTCTCTCTCTTTCTCTTTTTTCTTAGACTGTTTCGAGTTTTAAGAAGCCGGGGTTTTTTGAGCCCCCGGTGGTCGTAGTCCTTCTTTTCTTTTCTTTGTGCGCGCAGTGTGTACTCAGTGTTCGGGGTGGCCCGGGCCCTTCAAAACTGCCTGCGGGCATTATTGTGTTGAAGACTGTCATGCGCGAGGCAGTTTTCACCCGTGTTCGTCTTCGAGGGCTAGCACACTACCTGTGCCGGTTCGGCATAAAGTAGTAGTAGGCATTATGCACACAGAATCATGCATAATTCAGGTTGGCGAGAGTGACAGACCGGTTCTACTTGCAAAGCGCTTGCCATTTCTGTCCTAAAACCCTCTGAGAGGGCCTCTCAACCAGCGACCGGCGCTCTCCGAGCCTCTCGAATGACCCCAGAGGAGGAGTGGGAGAGAGCGGCGAGTACCGCCGCAGCCAATCAGATTTGAATGATGCTAGAAAGCTGCAAAGAAAACGTGTCAGCCGTCTGATAATAGTCAGGAGCTGGCGGATGCAATGGGTACTTTCACCCCATCCTTCCCCGGGACGACGAAGCCGGGGAGAGCCGGGGGCAGTGAAGTAGCGAAGCCCGCGAACGGTGGGTGGTGACCCCTCCGAACAGCCTCCCTGGCCCTGGCCCACGCCGGGTGCCGCAACCCCCCAACCCGGGCGGCGGCGCTTTGGCATGAGCCAGGCACCTCAAGGGGAGCAGCGCGAGAGGCATCATCCAAGGCCCACACTACACCGGAGCCGGTCATCACTGCACCCGCCGAGCCGATCGAGCCATGCCAAACAGAGAGAAGCCCTGCCCACGCTTCCGTTCTTTCTGAGCAGCATCAAGGCTCCTTCTTGGGAGGGGGACTGCAAGAACGTGGAATGGATATGTGCTCAACCCGCACTGGTCCCGTCTGCGCCTGTGGTTCGGTCCTTTAAGCAACCGGACACATAAGCCGGACCATCATCAGCGCGGGACCTGAGTGTGTGCAGATAGGACAGCGGTGTGAGCCTGGTTTGTCAGGCGACTGCTCGTAGCTCGTCACAGCCAGGACCACCGTGTTCTTCGAGCACGGGCAAGTCCAGTCTTCCTTCCCCCTGGGTAGCAGCAAGTCTTCTACTTGCGAGCGCAACAGACGCGTTCCATCTGCTGTGACGTAGACACGGGTGTGCATAGTGTGTTGCCCAGGGTAGTCGAAGGCCTGACAATCACACTAATGCAACAAATTCCGGGCTTGGCGTGAGCCAGGAACCTCAAGGGGAGCAGCGCGAGAGGCATCATCCACGCTTCACAGGCCCACACACTAATGCAACAAATTCACTACTTGCGAGGGGGGAGTCTTCGTTCAATGTTTAGACAGAACACTGCCTCAGAGCTCCCGCCCTGATTGCAGGGGGTTGCCGTGTGCAACTACTGGTTGAAGTACCAACAGGAAAAGAGTGCGAGAGCATTGCTGTCTGTGTGGGGGGTGAGTTTACAAAGAGAAGCCGCCGGAGACGAGATCAAGCCGGAAAGAGCGCGGGAGAGGACGGAGTGGAGCGAAAAGAACAAAACGAGAGACAAAAGAAGAAGAAGAAAAACACAGAGAAGGGTGCGAAGGAAACCAGAGAACACAAAAAAAAAAAAAGGAGCAGATAAAGGAGCGCAAGAGGGGGGTGGAGGAGGGCATGGAGACTCTCTTCCGAGAACCGAATATCTAGCTAAAGCAGACGATTCTGCAAAGCAATGTCTCGGTGTCATGTTCTGTGGTAGGTGACCCCCACTACAAGGCAGTGATGCTAGGATACGTGGGTTTTCGAGGTTCAGGACCCCCTTAGCTTGTTCCTTTTGGGTTTGGGCTTTTGATGATCCCTTGCAAGAGCTCAGCTTTGGTCGGGCTTCGGTGCACGGCTGCGGAGGCCCACCCAGAATGTGCACGAGGCTACGCAAAGCAGAAGGAAGACGCTGAAACCAGAGCCCCGCAAAACTTGCATGAAACAAGCTTCTGTTTCCCGCTATCCGTGGTCATAGTGACGCGACGGCCTGGCCTCGGGGCTGGCTTCGCGACTGGCTTCGCCGCGGTCTCTTTCGCCGCCGGCTGGGCGGCGTGCATATGCGTTTTTTTTAGAGTGAGAGTTCGCTTGAAACTCCGGGGTTTAAAGTCTCCGGGCGACCTTCGTCAACATGGGAAGCCTTTGCGCGCTGAGTGTTGTTAGGAGTGGTGGGTTTTGTTTGCACCCGAACTGATGCGTTGCTCTTGATGGCCTCCTGCTGCATGTGTTACTCACCGTACACCGCGCATCCTGCACATCCGGAAGAAATACCATCCTGCATACGTGTCCGTATCCTACCATCACTGCCCCAAGGGGGGGGAGCGGGGGCTGTTGTTGACCCGCTAACGCTCACGGCAGCGGGTGAGGCGCGTCCCCGTTCTACCCCACACGGTGAGGTCCAGCAGAGGCAGGAGTTAAAAGAGGGTATGCCCGAGTCACACCCGAAAAGCGGGTGTCCTACAATCAAAGCGCGTGTAAACCCACACCGAAAAGCGGGTGTCCTACAATCAAAGCGCGTGTAAACCCACACCGAAAAGCGGGTGTCCTACAATCAAAGCACGTGTAAACCCACACCGAAAAGCGGGTGTCCTACAATCAAAGCGCGTGTAAACCCACACCGAAAAGCGGGTGTCCTACAATCAAAGCGCGTGTAAACCCACACCGAAAAGCGGGTGTCCTACAATCAAAGCGCGTGTAAACCCACACCGAAAAGCGGGTGTCCTACAATCAAAGCGCGTGTAAACCCACACCGAAAAGCGGGTGTCCTACAATCAAAGCGCGTGTAAACCCACACCGAAAAGCGGGTGTCCTACAATCAAAGCGCGTGTAAACCCACACCGAAAAGCGGGTGTCCTACAATCAAAGCGCGTGTAAACCCACACCGAAAAGCGGGTGTCCTACAATCAAAGCGCGTGTAAACCCACACCGAAAAGCGGGTGTCCTACAATCAAAGCGCGTGTAAACCCACACCGAAAAGCGGGTGTCCTACAATCAAAGCGCGTGTAAACCCACACCGAAAAGCGGGTGTCCTACAATCAAAGCGCGTGTAAACCCACACCGAAAAGCGGGTGTCCTACAATCAAAGCGCGTGTAAACCCACACCGAAAAGCGGGTGTCCTACAATCAAAGCGCGTGTAAACCCACACCGAAAAGCGGGTGTCCTACAATCAAAGCGCGTGTAAACCCACACCGAAAAGCGGGTGTCCTACAATCAAAGCGCGTGTAAACCCACACCGAAAAGCGGGTGTCCTACAATCAAAGCGCGTGTAAACCCACACCGAAAAGCGGGTGTCCTACAATCAAAGCGCGTGTAAACCCACACCGAAAAGCGGGTGTCCTACAATCAAAGCGCGTGTAAACCCACACCGAAAAGCGGGTGTCCTACAATCAAAGCGCGTGTAAACCCACACCGAAAAGCGGGTGTCCTACAATCAAAGCGCGTGTAAACCCACACCGAAAAGCGGGTGTCCTACAATCAAAGCGCGTGTAAACCCACACCGAAAAGCGGGTGTCCTACAATCAAAGCGCGTGTAAACCCACACCGAAAAGCGGGTGTCCTACAATCAAAGCGCGTGTAAACCCACACCGAAAAGCGGGTGTCCTACAATCAAAGCGCGTGTAAACCCACACCGAAAAGCGGGTGTCCTACAATCAAAGCGCGTGTAAACCCACACCGAAAAGCGGGTGTCCTACAATCAAAGCGCGTGTAAACCCACACCGAAAAGCGGGTGTCCTACAATCAAAGCGCGTGTAAACCCACACCGAAAAGCGGGTGTCCTACAATCAAAGCGCGTGTAAACCCACACCGAAAAGCGGGTGTCCTACAATCAAAGCGCGTGTAAACCCACACCGAAAAGCGGGTGTCCTACAATCAAAGCGCGTGTAAACCCACACCGAAAAGCGGGTGTCCTACAATCAAAGCGCGTGTAAACCCACACCGAAAAGCGGGTGTCCTACAATCAAAGCGCGTGTAAACCCACACCGAAAAGCGGGTGTCCTACAATCAAAGCGCGTGTAAACCCACACCGAAAAGCGGGTGTCCTACAATCAAAGCGCGTGTAAACCCACACCGAAAAGCGGGTGTCCTACAATCAAAGCGCGTGTAAACCCACACCGAAAAGCGGGTGTCCTACAATCAAAGCGCGTGTAAACCCACACCGAAAAGCGGGTGTCCTACAATCAAAGCGCGTGTAAACCCACACCGAAAAGCGGGTGTCCTACAATCAAAGCGCGTGTAAACCCACACCGAAAAGCGGGTGTCCTACAATCAAAGCGCGTGTAAACCCACACCGAAAAGCGGGTGTCCTACAATCAAAGCGCGTGTAAACCCACACCGAAAAGCGGGTGTCCTACAATCAAAGCGCGTGTAAACCCACACCGAAAAGCGGGTGTCCTACAATCAAAGCGCGTGTAAACCCACACCGAAAAGCGGGTGTCCTACAATCAAAGCGCGTGTAAACCCACACCGAAAAGCGGGTGTCCTACAATCAAAGCGCGTGTAAACCCACACCGAAAAGCGGGTGTCCTACAATCAAAGCGCGTGTAAACCCACACCGAAAAGCGGGTGTCCTACAATCAAAGCGCGTGTAAACCCACACCGAAAAGCGGGTGTCCTACAATCAAAGCGCGTGTAAACCCACACCGAAAAGCGGGTGTCCTACAATCAAAGCGCGTGTAAACCCACACCGAAAAGCGGGTGTCCTACAATCAAAGCGCGTGTAAACCCACACCGAAAAGCGGGTGTCCTACAATCAAAGCGCGTGTAAACCCACACCGAAAAGCGGGTGTCCTACAATCAAAGCGCGTGTAAACCCACACCGAAAAGCGGGTGTCCTACAATCAAAGCGCGTGTAAACCCACACCGAAAAGCGGGTGTCCTACAATCAAAGCGCGTGTAAACCCACACCGAAAAGCGGGTGTCCTACAATCAAAGCGCGTGTAAACCCACACCGAAAAGCGGGTGTCCTACAATCAAAGCGCGTGTAAACCCACACCGAAAAGCGGGTGTCCTACAATCAAAGCGCGTGTAAACCCACACCGAAAAGCGGGTGTCCTACAATCAAAGCGCGTGTAAACCCACACCGAAAAGCGGGTGTCCTACAATCAAAGCGCGTGTAAACCCACACCGAAAAGCGGGTGTCCTACAATCAAAGCGCGTGTAAACCCACACCGAAAAGCGGGTGTCCTACAATCAAAGCGCGTGTAAACCCACACCGAAAAGCGGGTGTCCTACAATCAAAGCGCGTGTAAACCCACACCGAAAAGCGGGTGTCCTACAATCAAAGCGCGTGTAAACCCACACCGAAAAGCGGGTGTCCTACAATCAAAGCGCGTGTAAACCCACACCGAAAAGCGGGTGTCCTACAATCAAAGCGCGTGTAAACCCACACCGAAAAGCGGGTGTCCTACAATCAAAGCGCGTGTAAACCCACACCGAAAAGCGGGTGTCCTACAATCAAAGCGCGTGTAAACCCACACCGAAAAGCGGGTGTCCTACAATCAAAGCGCGTGTAAACCCACACCGAAAAGCGGGTGTCCTACAATCAAAGCGCGTGTAAACCCACACCGAAAAGCGGGTGTCCTACAATCAAAGCGCGTGTAAACCCACACCGAAAAGCGGGTGTCCTACAATCAAAGCGCGTGTAAACCCACACCGAAAAGCGGGTGTCCTACAATCAAAGCGCGTGTAAACCCACACCGAAAAGCGGGTGTCCTACAATCAAAGCGCGTGTAAACCCACACCGAAAAGCGGGTGTCCTACAATCAAAGCGCGTGTAAACCCACACCGAAAAGCGGGTGTCCTACAATCAAAGCGCGTGTAAACCCACACCGAAAAGCGGGTGTCCTACAATCAAAGCGCGTGTAAACCCACACCGAAAAGCGGGTGTCCTACAATCAAAGCGCGTGTAAACCCACACCGAAAAGCGGGTGTCCTACAATCAAAGCGCGTGTAAACCCACACCGAAAAGCGGGTGTCCTACAATCAAAGCGCGTGTAAACCCACACCGAAAAGCGGGTGTCCTACAATCAAAGCGCGTGTAAACCCACACCGAAAAGCGGGTGTCCTACAATCAAAGCGCGTGTAAACCCACACCGAAAAGCGGGTGTCCTACAATCAAAGCGCGTGTAAACCCACACCGAAAAGCGGGTGTCCTACAATCAAAGCGCGTGTAAACCCACACCGAAAAGCGGGTGTCCTACAATCAAAGCGCGTGTAAACCCACACCGAAAAGCGGGTGTCCTACAATCAAAGCGCGTGTAAACCCACACCGAAAAGCGGGTGTCCTACAATCAAAGCGCGTGTAAACCCACACCGAAAAGCGGGTGTCCTACAATCAAAGCGCGTGTAAACCCACACCGAAAAGCGGGTGTCCTACAATCAAAGCGCGTGTAAACCCACACCGAAAAGCGGGTGTCCTACAATCAAAGCGCGTGTAAACCCACACCGAAAAGCGGGTGTCCTACAATCAAAGCGCGTGTAAACCCACACCGAAAAGCGGGTGTCCTACAATCAAAGCGCGTGTAAACCCACACCGAAAAGCGGGTGTCCTACAATCAAAGCGCGTGTAAACCCACACCGAAAAGCGGGTGTCCTACAATCAAAGCGCGTGTAAACCCACACCGAAAAGCGGGTGTCCTACAATCAAAGCGCGTGTAAACCCACACCGAAAAGCGGGTGTCCTACAATCAAAGCGCGTGTAAACCCACACCGAAAAGCGGGTGTCCTACAATCAAAGCGCGTGTAAACCCACACCGAAAAGCGGGTGTCCTACAATCAAAGCGCGTGTAAACCCACACCGAAAAGCGGGTGTCCTACAATCAAAGCGCGTGTAAACCCACACCGAAAAGCGGGTGTCCTACAATCAAAGCGCGTGTAAACCCACACCGAAAAGCGGGTGTCCTACAATCAAAGCGCGTGTAAACCCACACCGAAAAGCGGGTGTCCTACAATCAAAGCGCGTGTAAACCCACACCGAAAAGCGGGTGTCCTACAATCAAAGCGCGTGTAAACCCACACCGAAAAGCGGGTGTCCTACAATCAAAGCGCGTGTAAACCCACACCGAAAAGCGGGTGTCCTACAATCAAAGCGCGTGTAAACCCACACCGAAAAGCGGGTGTCCTACAATCAAAGCGCGTGTAAACCCACACCGAAAAGCGGGTGTCCTACAATCAAAGCGCGTGTAAACCCACACCGAAAAGCGGGTGTCCTACAATCAAAGCGCGTGTAAACCCACACCGAAAAGCGGGTGTCCTACAATCAAAGCGCGTGTAAACCCACACCGAAAAGCGGGTGTCCTACAATCAAAGCGCGTGTAAACCCACACCGAAAAGCGGGTGTCCTACAATCAAAGCGCGTGTAAACCCACACCGAAAAGCGGGTGTCCTACAATCAAAGCGCGTGTAAACCCACACCGAAAAGCGGGTGTCCTACAATCAAAGCGCGTGTAAACCCACACCGAAAAGCGGGTGTCCTACAATCAAAGCGCGTGTAAACCCACACCGAAAAGCGGGTGTCCTACAATCAAAGCGCGTGTAAACCCACACCGAAAAGCGGGTGTCCTACAATCAAAGCGCGTGTAAACCCACACCGAAAAGCGGGTGTCCTACAATCAAAGCGCGTGTAAACCCACACCGAAAAGCGGGTGTCCTACAATCAAAGCGCGTGTAAACCCACACCGAAAAGCGGGTGTCCTACAATCAAAGCGCGTGTAAACCCACACCGAAAAGCGGGTGTCCTACAATCAAAGCGCGTGTAAACCCACACCGAAAAGCGGGTGTCCTACAATCAAAGCGCGTGTAAACCCACACCGAAAAGCGGGTGTCCTACAATCAAAGCGCGTGTAAACCCACACCGAAAAGCGGGTGTCCTACAATCAAAGCGCGTGTAAACCCACACCGAAAAGCGGGTGTCCTACAATCAAAGCGCGTGTAAACCCACACCGAAAAGCGGGTGTCCTACAATCAAAGCGCGTGTAAACCCACACCGAAAAGCGGGTGTCCTACAATCAAAGCGCGTGTAAACCCACACCGAAAAGCGGGTGTCCTACAATCAAAGCGCGTGTAAACCCACACCGAAAAGCGGGTGTCCTACAATCAAAGCGCGTGTAAACCCACACCGAAAAGCGGGTGTCCTACAATCAAAGCGCGTGTAAACCCACACCGAAAAGCGGGTGTCCTACAATCAAAGCGCGTGTAAACCCACACCGAAAAGCGGGTGTCCTACAATCAAAGCGCGTGTAAACCCACACCGAAAAGCGGGTGTCCTACAATCAAAGCGCGTGTAAACCCACACCGAAAAGCGGGTGTCCTACAATCAAAGCGCGTGTAAACCCACACCGAAAAGCGGGTGTCCTACAATCAAAGCGCGTGTAAACCCACACCGAAAAGCGGGTGTCCTACAATCAAAGCGCGTGTAAACCCACACCGAAAAGCGGGTGTCCTACAATCAAAGCGCGTGTAAACCCACACCGAAAAGCGGGTGTCCTACAATCAAAGCGCGTGTAAACCCACACCGAAAAGCGGGTGTCCTACAATCAAAGCGCGTGTAAACCCACACCGAAAAGCGGGTGTCCTACAATCAAAGCGCGTGTAAACCCACACCGAAAAGCGGGTGTCCTACAATCAAAGCGCGTGTAAACCCACACCGAAAAGCGGGTGTCCTACAATCAAAGCGCGTGTAAACCCACACCGAAAAGCGGGTGTCCTACAATCAAAGCGCGTGTAAACCCACACCGAAAAGCGGGTGTCCTACAATCAAAGCGCGTGTAAACCCACACCGAAAAGCGGGTGTCCTACAATCAAAGCGCGTGTAAACCCACACCGAAAAGCGGGTGTCCTACAATCAAAGCGCGTGTAAACCCACACCGAAAAGCGGGTGTCCTACAATCAAAGCGCGTGTAAACCCACACCGAAAAGCGGGTGTCCTACAATCAAAGCGCGTGTAAACCCACACCGAAAAGCGGGTGTCCTACAATCAAAGCGCGTGTAAACCCACACCGAAAAGCGGGTGTCCTACAATCAAAGCGCGTGTAAACCCACACCGAAAAGCGGGTGTCCTACAATCAAAGCGCGTGTAAACCCACACCGAAAAGCGGGTGTCCTACAATCAAAGCGCGTGTAAACCCACACCGAAAAGCGGGTGTCCTACAATCAAAGCGCGTGTAAACCCACACCGAAAAGCGGGTGTCCTACAATCAAAGCGCGTGTAAACCCACACCGAAAAGCGGGTGTCCTACAATCAAAGCGCGTGTAAACCCACACCGAAAAGCGGGTGTCCTACAATCAAAGCGCGTGTAAACCCACACCGAAAAGCGGGTGTCCTACAATCAAAGCGCGTGTAAACCCACACCGAAAAGCGGGTGTCCTACAATCAAAGCGCGTGTAAACCCACACCGAAAAGCGGGTGTCCTACAATCAAAGCGCGTGTAAACCCACACCGAAAAGCGGGTGTCCTACAATCAAAGCGCGTGTAAACCCACACCGAAAAGCGGGTGTCCTACAATCAAAGCGCGTGTAAACCCACACCGAAAAGCGGGTGTCCTACAATCAAAGCGCGTGTAAACCCACACCGAAAAGCGGGTGTCCTACAATCAAAGCGCGTGTAAACCCACACCGAAAAGCGGGTGTCCTACAATCAAAGCGCGTGTAAACCCACACCGAAAAGCGGGTGTCCTACAATCAAAGCGCGTGTAAACCCACACCGAAAAGCGAGTGCGACACCCGCTTTTTTTAACTCCAGCTTTTCACTCCAGCTTCTGACTGGACTTCACCGTGCAGCCCCAGAAGATGCGGGAAAAGGGGGAGGTCTGGAAAAATACTCGGAAGACGTCGTCCCAGTGCTTTTTTTTCTGCGGAGGCTAGAGGCAGGGTATGAGCTACAGATTTGGCGCTGCCAGATTCAGGCCAATCGCAGTTTTTTGCTCTGGGGTGATTGCAAGAACGTGCTTGGAATGGGTATGTGCTCAACACCGCACTGGTCCCGTCTGCGCCGTGTTTCGGTCCTTTAAGCCACGGACACATAAGGCGGACCATCATCAGCGCGGAATCTGAGTGTCTGCAGACAGGACTGCGGTGTGAGTCTGGTTTGTCAGGCGGCTGTTCGTAGCTCGTCACAGCCAGGACCACCCAGCACAGGCGAATCCGTTACGGGGAGAAGGCCCCTACAACCGTCTGAGCAATCAGTTAAAAACCTTTGCTCTGGGGTGGGGGGTTGTTACAGCGAAGAGTATGAAAGCTGGGGTTGTTTGCTGCCAAAGAAAATACTCGAGGGTCTGCCTTGTTCTCATTTCGAAGATTTTGTTGAACGCTTACGCCCGGCACCAAACCCAGATTTACCTGTGTTTCGTGTGGGCTACAGCATATGTACCTCCTTTGATACTGGAATATTGTTGCGACAGGGGTGTCATAGGCATGTTGATGAGTACCACACGATACCTTTGATATTTCGCAACTGGAAGCTCCTCAAGTATTTCCTTCAAAGCACGTGCGCATACAAAGGAATTTCGCCAGAACACCTTGTATTATTTTTTGACCACGGGATTGCCAGATTCGGACCGCGGTCCGAATATGGTAACAGAAGTTAATCCCCTGCTAGAGGAGGAGGAGGGGCAGGGTGGGCAATACACGGGGGGGGCCCAGCCTCAGAAGCTGGAGCTAAAAATATGCCTTCGCCCTTTCGCCATCCTTTGAACATTGTTGCAACGGGCCGGGATCATTTGTAGGTCTCGTAAATTCGGCATGCAACTTTGAGAACCGGGTTCCCAGAGAGGTTTCTTGCCCTGTCCGGAGAGGAACGAGGGGCTGTTTTGGCCTGTCTTGCTCTAAGAGAACGAGAGTTTTGCATAGAACGGCGCCATGCCACGAGAGGAAAATGTAGACCGTTTTGTAGCACCAACCCTTACTCTAATCAGCTAGGCCGTGAGCCCGTTCCCTTTTCGCACCAACGGGGGGCGCACGTGGGGAACTTGACACGGTTGAGCGAAAAAGGAGCTGCTCCAGACTCTTCTCTGGTGACATGAGTCCCTTCCTTTTATCCACTGAACGTGTAGTGCAGGAGTGACGATAGACCGCACAGGCGTCGCAATAGCGAAAGGCAGAACAGGAACGGCAGGCGCGGTCGGTACGAGAAGCGGCTAAGGCAACGAGTACCGAGTAGTCGTCGCGCAGAAGAGCAGTGCGTAAGCAGCCCGTCGCAGGTGGCACAAACCGGAGAAGCCCGTGCGGCAGGGAGTGGAGACGAGGTGATGCAAGACGAAGGGGAAGCGCGAAGCGACCAGCCCGGACGGACCAACAAGACGCAAGACCAGGCGACCAAGAGAAGGAGGGGGACGCGACCCAGAGACCCGGGCTAAGTAGCCTGGAACTAGTGTGATGGACCTTTCTTCGGAGGGGCTCACGCACTCAAACATCGACTTATACGCACAGGCGTCGCAGTAGGCGCTAGTGCGGTGTACCTTTCTTCGGAGGGGTTCACGCACTCAAAGTACGACTTATACGCACAGGTGTCGTAGTAGGCGTTACCTGGTTTACTTCGTGTTCATCGCCCAAAAGTGTCTTATTTTCGAGTTATTTCTTTCTTCTTGTCCGTAGGGCCAAATACTGGAAAGCTATTTCGGAACCCTGGTGTATCCATAGGCTCACACAGCCCATTCTATGTCGGGGTCACCCCAGCACAGACCTACGTATACACTAGAGGAAGTCCATAACAAAGCTTCGAGAGCTCAACCAGAGACTTTTTAGGGTGGGGTCTGCTGCGGGGCGTAATTCCTTTTTGTGTGTTGGCATTTTTTGACTTTAATTCTTTTTTTTTAAGGTCACACTGTCACACACCACAAACGCCAACGATAGGAAGAACTGGAACACCTTGCCTGCATGAGGTCTCCGAAGCATGGTGGAAAGCCGTGGCTGGGCGACGACATCCAATTTAGCCAAGGTCGCATCAGGATCAAACCTGGTGGTCGAAAGCCGACCTTTGAATGGGGCACGGGCTCGCAGAATAGTCGAAAACAGCAACAGCGCTGTCAGTTGTCCGAAGCGTGGGTAGAACTCGTCGTGCTCCAGGTTCATGTCCACAACTGGCCCGCCTTGCCAATGGACATTGAGCGGGCAAGCGATCAAAAACAACATAGACGCAGCGCGGGGGGCGGACTCTCAAGTTGGTCTGCGGATGGTCCTCTGATCACAGGGCTCCCGACGCTTCGCCCGGTCCGCCTATTTGGTGGTGTACTCTTTTTGGAGCGAGGGACGGGTGGAGAGTGTGTATGTCCAAAGGGTACACAAACAAGCTACCCAGGGCGGGGAGAGATACTGGAATAGAGCGGCGAAACGGTTTCGGGTGGCAGGTGCCAGACCCACCATGGACCTTAACGACTTTCCACTGTCTTCCCATCGTGCACTGTCCACATGCGGTGGGGGCTGGCCCCGGGGCTGGGAATGGATCTGCACTGAGAAGCCAGTAGAAAGTATTCCCTGGTGTTCCAGTGGATCCATTCCGAGCCCCGGAGACGCGGGGCTGCCGGGACCGGGGCTGAGCCCCGGCACCGGCCAGCCCCGGGGACTGGCACACGCGACGCTTCATCCCAGGATTCGCTCGTGATCAAAGTAAGAGCTCGCCAGTGGGTCCTGGGGGAAATGATGTTTAGGCAGAACAGTGCCTTTCATGCATGCCGGATGCTTGCGGCAAGGGGGGGAAATCTTAGTGTTTAGGCAGAGCACTGCCTCAAGCATGGTTGATGCTAGCGTCAAGTCTTCGGGGAAGATGTTGTCTAGAAAGGGGGAGGTGTTTCTAGCCAGCTTTTCCGATGCTCCACCTGCTAGCTTGGAGTCTCTTTTAATGGTTCCAATGGCCCTCACCGAAGCATGGCTAAGAAGAAATTCGTCAAAATCGCCCACGAAGGCCAGGTTAACCACAGGGGGCACCTACCGAAGCACTGGAACCTATCCGCACGATCTGCGCTTCCCCGGGGCTAAGGAGCGAAATCTAAGTTTACTAAGGGAATTCTGCAAGCAGAGTTGGATCCCTAACTCACCATGAGCCCAGGTTTGGGTGGTGGTGGCGGTGGGTTGGACATCTTCTTTTTGCCCGCCCACCCTTCCCCCTGGCGGCTTGCTGCATAACATGCAAGCACCGCGATGCCCCCCTCGTTAGTTTCGTTCTCACAATCCTTCGTTTCCTCTCGTGTTCCCGGCATTGGCTCCGGTTTATTCCTCGTGTTATTCCGCTCACGTTTCCTGCATAACGGCGCGCAGACGAATTCCGACGAGATCAAGCAAGGAAAGTGGACGAAACAAAAAACAGAATTACTGGCAAGGCAAGAAGTTGAAGAACGATGAGGGGAGGCAGTACCCCTAGCTTTCCTGAGGGTCTCGCTGAATGCTCAAGGAGATGCTGACCTAACTCAACCCGCTCTCACAACAATTTGCCATATGAAGGGGGATTTCAATCAACGCCAGTCTGGTCGAATGGACTACATTATTAACCGCCACAGTGTGCATTCACTTGCACCATGGTGGAGTCCAGCCTCAGAACTGGAGTTAGAGAGGGTGTGACGCCCACTCTTAGATCCAG
This sequence comes from Diplonema papillatum, assembly GCA_030068145.1. Lineage (NCBI taxonomy): Eukaryota > Euglenozoa > Diplonemea > Diplonemida > Diplonemidae > Diplonema > Diplonema papillatum. The sequence goes on from JAPJBO010000857.1 coordinate 39,456, forward strand.
TTCGTGAGGCTAGACTCGACGGTTGAACTAACCAATTCTTTTTGGGATGGACATCTGCCATCCCACCCCACCCCCCTTTTTGATTTTTGTTTGCAATCTACTTTATTTCATGACTTCAACCCCACCCCCTCATTCTGAGCGCATGGCCCGTTTTGAGTATGCTAGTCCGCAGCCCCGACGGATTAGGGGGTTTGTTAATCCGAAGCAGAGGTTTTTGATAATTGTTGCGGTTTCCCGTAGGAAAATCCTAAGCGTTTGGCTCGCGGAGCGAGGGGAAATCTTAGCCTGACTGGCCAGGCAGAGCACTGCCTCTCATGCATGGTTGATTATTGCTAGCATCAAGTCTTCTTCGAGGAAGGGGGGCGGAATCGTACACGACGAGGCCCAGCTCAGAGCTACAACCCAAAACGCATGTATGGCCACACCCGCTGTGTGAGCTCGGCCTGAGGCTGAACATTCCGCTGTGTAGGTAAGTGCTTGGGCATAATCTTGCCTCTTATGTATGTGCGATTTGCATCAAGTCTTCATCGCGGGAATGCAAAGTTTTGTTTTCGGGAGGGGGTGGCTACACAGGATTTCAGCCCTGCAGAGAGTCCATTGCAGTGTTGGGTCTACCAGTTTTGCTTGTGGCCGACTTGGCACCAGAAACCCAGAACAAGATATTCTCGCAAGCCTGGTTCAGAGCAACATGGAGGGGGGCTGGGGGGCACCACCCCCCGGCGAAGGGTATGGTACACCAAATTCGTCCTGGGATGCTCTCTGCAGCTTTCCGGCTGAATGGACCTGATAGAAACAGTGTACCTCCTATCGCAAAGTCACCCACCTCGCCCCGCCACGGCCACCACAGTTTGGGGTGTCTCCAACGTCGAAGGGGCCGTATAACCCTGTGCTTCCAAGTCAGGGATGTATAAGACAATCTGGGTCCTGTGTATTCCTTCACATGCTCGTGGGTGTGGATGCTTTTACACGGCAGTTGCCTAGTAGGGTGCTGCGTTGGTTGCATTGCCTCCGGGTAGCCTTCCCCTCAGATGCCAGAGTACGCAGATACTTGTCGCAGTTGTGGTTCAGAGCTGAGCAGAACTTTAGCATCAAGTAGAGAATTATGAATCAGGACAGCGTTCATTGTGAACGGGGTTGTGCAGGTGAAGAAAAGCTGCGCAATCACTGTCGTGTTCACTCTCGCCTCTCTGAGTTACGTCCTCAAAAGTACGAACTCTTTCATGAAAGAGTCATGACAGAGCGTTGAAGTGTGGCTAAAGAAAAAGTGGTGGAGCCAACGAAGTCAGTGACTGGCTCATCAGACAACAACTGACCGTACACAAATACCGGCGTACAAGCATCTTCAGCCGGTTGTTTCGCAGAGAAGAGACACTCCACAGAAGCTGTACCGAAAGGAAGGACCCCAGGGTACCAGCTTTTCCCGACAGATTTTACTTTTCGGTGGTGACTCCCACGCATACCCGTTTTATAAATCACTGTTCCAATTTCTGATCCCCTGGAGTATTTGGTCCGCTCGTGCTCCGGTGTCTGTTCAATTTTCAATTCTCCCTCCGACCTCTGAGGGACGGCGGCTGTTTCGAGCTGTATCCGATATCAGCGACATCTCCTCTTTCAATGCGAGCACAAGTGTGCCAAGGAAAGCCTGCTACACGGGAGCCAAGCTTCACGCGTACCATCGGGCTCGGGACTCGCGCTGAACACGAGTCCGTACACGGTGGGATGCAATATCAGAAGTTGGAGCTGAAGGGTGTGCCCGAGTCACACCCGAAATGCGGGCGTGCTGCAACGAAAACGCGTGTAAATGCACACCCGAAAAGGTGTGACGCTCGCTTTTAACTCCAGCTTCTGAGGCTGGACTCCACCGTGCAGGCCCGCGCTCAGCCACAGGGCAGAGCGAACGGGGTTGCAACACTGTGCTAACTCCGACTCAAGTTTTGAGTGCGGCCCGTGCTTGTACACCCTTGCTCCGGAGTGAGCTACCTTTGTACGCTTGCTACCTTCAACGTCTGCAACTGATGCAGGGACTGGTCTTGATTATGTGCTCCGTTCCGTCAAGAGCTGCGACTCATTTATTCACAGGAAAGGGGTCCTGCGCCATGCGGTACGTTCGGTATTCCGACCCCGCAATCGCGAGCAAGTATTCCCTGCAGCTGCAGCAGTGGTATTCAGCGACGGGGTAATAACGTGTACAAGTGCCAGTTCTCTAGCGTTATTTATCTCGTCAGAATAGTAATAGTTTTCCAAGATCTTCGATCGGGTACGACTGAAAAGAAAAACGAGCGTTTCGTTTTGTTTGCGTGTGCCGGTAGATCACGTTCTCACGTGTTTTCCCCCATTTTTTCCAGGCCAGGAACTCTGATCAAACCACTAAAAAACGCGCTGTGTCTTGTCTTTTATCCCTACACGGTATACACGATGTGTGGGTAGGCTGCCTGTAAGATTGTTGGTTTAAAAAAAAAGACGAGAAGGGCGAGCTGGCCGTGCTCACTGCAGGCTGTTGACGGACACGCAAAGAAAAACAAGAATCGGCGAATCTCGCGCACCCTGAAACTTGCTGCATGCAACATCTGCTTCGGACTAACGAACCGCTCGATGCGCGACAAGGGCGGATGGCCCTTCGGTTTAAGTGGCCCGCGTACAAGCTTCCTTTTGGCGATGTATTCACTGTTGTTCGCCAACCGGGGGCTGCTGGGAGCTAAAGAGAAGCGAAGAGGCATGCTGCTCACCTCTTGTATGTTCTTCTGAACGATGAGCTACGCTTCTTTTGGAGCATCCGACCTGTGTGTAAGTGATTGCCCTCAGGATCAAGAACGGTGTACCCCAAGTTTGGGAACCCAAGTTTGGGAACCCAAGATTAGGAACCCAAGTTTGGGAACCCAAGTTTCGGAACCCAAGTTTGGGAACCCAAGTTTGGGAACCCAAGTTTGGGAACCCAAGATTAGGAACCCAAGTTTGGGAACCCAAGTTTCGGAACCCAAGTTTGGGAAACCAAGTTTGGGAACCCAAGTCAAGTTTGGGAAACTAATGGGAACCAAAGTTTGGGAACCCAAGTTTGGGAACCCAAGATTAGGAACCCAAGTTTGGGAAGCCAAGTTTGGGAACCCAAGTTTCGGAACCCAAGTTTGGGAACCCAAGTTTGGGAACCCAAGTTTGGGAACCCAAGTTTGGGACCCGAAGATTGGCCGTGCGATGAGGAAAAAAAATGTCGACACAGTTCAGGCAGTATGTCCAGCAGTGAATAGAACTCCTACTCAGCCCTGCGATCCTGGAACTGTCTGTTGCGTGGGTTATGAGCTGCTCTGTGACCAGCCTGGCCCGGTTCACCCAACTTCAAGTTCGCCTGTACGAAGGTCTGCACCAACGCACTGACAACAACACCAGACTAACCAGGACAGTGCCTCAGCACAGAAGTCCCACCGCCGATCCCTGAACAGGGACCACCCAGTTCCGTGTCAACGTTGCCCCCCGAAGCTAGGGTTTCAGGGCTTTGCTTGTGAGCCCCGGCTAATTGTAGAAGGGCAGCATTTCACGCTGATTGTTATAGTTCGGATTAAACGCTCAAAAAGAGTGTTTGTGCGGAATTGATTCCGGCAAACTTTCGGAAAATGTGGCTATCGCGGGATTCGAACCCACAACCGGCCAGTCAAATTGCTGTAAGGTTGCATACTGTTGACGTCGGGTGTAGCGAAGACGGGTTTGCAAGTGTCGGAAAGGAAGTGCGAGCCAACTTCGATGACGAGCGGATGATACTTGACGCAGACTTTGAAATCCTCGTACGACATAAAGCCTGTCAGAATTTGCGAGCTGAGTGACAGAAAACTAATGAAAAGATTCAACGCAAGCAGCCCATGAAGGAGGTGCTTGTTTACTACTCACGCATTCATCTTTCTTGCTTTTCACAGCCATACCAAGAACGAACGAAAGGAAACAGAAAACAAACAAACGCCCCAAGGATGAAGAGAAGGCACAAGCCTTAGCACCGTATCCCCGGGTGCGAAATTATTGAAATTTGGATTTAAATTGAATTTTCACTTTTTTTCGCTTCGTAGCGTAAATGGTCTAGTGGTAGAATGGCCCCCTGCCACGGGGTCGGCCCGGGTTCGATTCCCGGTTTACGCATTTTTCCCGCCGGCCCCTTTTTCTTTCGTTCGGGGTAAACACCATTCTCACACTTTTTCAACAATTCTTACCATTCTCACACGGTTGCAACAAATGCTACCATTCTCACACAGTCGCAACAAATGCTACCATTCTCACACAGTCGCAACAAATGCTACCATTCTCACACAGTCGCAACAAATGCTACCATTCTCACACAGTCCAAACAATTTCTTACCATTCTCACACAGTCGCAACAAATGCTACCATTCTCACACAGTCCAAACAATTTCTTACCATTCTCACACAGTCGCAACAAAATGCTACCATTCTCACACAGTCGCAACAAATGCTACCATTCTCACACAGTCGCGTGTACACACAAAATGATTAGAAAGCTACAGGGCAGTGTGAGGTTTAGCTACAAGAAGCTATAGCTAGCTATAGCGTAGCTTTTGTAGCCTTTTGTAGCCTTTTGTAGCTCTTTTTTTGGGGGTTCCCAGCCCATTCAGGATACTTTTCGCCCCAAAGTTCTTCAGCTTCGAAGTTTTCTGGGCATATTTTGGCGTGTTTCCTGGCACCTGCTTGCCCTGTTCACTGAGGCCTCACTGCCGGGCCCGCTGCAGCCTACCGAGCCTCAGTGAGGGTCGGTGAGGCTGCAACCACGCAGGCGGCGAGGGTGATGCAGCAGGGAAGCCTGGGGCGCCAGAGTCACGACGGTTCCATGAAGCGAAGCCAATCAGGACCCCAACCGCAGAGCGAAGAGCGCTCGAGACAGTGTGGGCCCGGAGCCCCGGCTGGAGCTCTCATTGCACTCCAGAGCCCCGGGCTGAGTCAGGTATTTGGCCGGTACCACCACTTACCAACACTTGGGCAGATGCTGCAGTGTGGACTGCCGAAGCCACCGTTTAGACCAGTCACTCCCCGTCGGACGGGGCCCCCCAAAAAGCCTCACGGGGCCTCCTGGGGATTCGCCACAAGAACGCACTCACCCACCCTTTGGAAGATAGTGGAGACCATTCCTCAGTCCGGAGGCTTCCGGGTAGGGAGAGGCACAGAGAAGCAGCTCCACGGTGACGGCGGCAATCAACCGGAAAAAAGGCCGATTCACATGCTGCTCGCCTTCGACCTGGCGCGCGCTTTCGACGGGCAGCACGCTTCCGGCAGGCGGGACTCCCGGGAAGAGCACGCCGCTCAGCACGAATCAACCCCGACTACTTTACGCGTATTCCCCGGGTGAGAATGCCCAAACTTGACACATTGCAATTCAAGTCACTTTGGCCCTTTGGAAAGTTTGGGGTCTTATAATCTTAGGATTTGAGTGGCGTCGGTTCAAACCCGCCTCTCTGGTCTTTGGTATTTGTTGCGACTGTGTGAGAATGGTAGCATTTGTTGCGACTGTGTGAGAATGGTAACATTTGTTGGAGCTTGTGTGAGAATGGTAAAATTTGTTGCGACCGTGTGAGAATGGTAAGGTTTGTTGAAACTTGTGTGAGAATGGTAAAAATTTGTTATTTTGTGTGAGAATGGTATTTGCCCCCTTTCGTTCAAACAATTGTAATATCACCCATTCCACGAAGTACGTGCGCTCGGCTAAGGCCGGCGCGTGGCGAGACTGGAGGCAGCAGTTAAAGTTCGGGGAACAGCAAAGTTCGGGCGAAGCTAAGTTCGGGCAATGCTAAGTTCTGGTGAAGCAAAGTTCGGGTGAAGCTAAGTTCGGGCGAAACAAAGTTCGGGCGAAGCAAAGTTCGGGCGAAGCTAAGTTCGGGTGAGCAAAGTTCTGGTGAAGCAAAGTTCGGGCGAAGGTGAAGCTAAGTTCGGGCGAAACAAAGTCCGGGCGAAGCTAAGTTCTGGGTGAAGCAAAGTTCGGACGTTCTGGTGAAGCTAAGATCGGGCGAAACAAAGTTCGGCGAAGCTAAGTTCGGGTGAAGCAAAGTTCGGGCGAAGCTAAGTTCTGGTGAAGCAAAGTTCGGGCGAAGCTAAGTTCGGGTGAAGCAAAGTTCTGGTGAAGCTAAGTTCGGGCGAAACAAAGTTCGGGCGAAGCAAAGTTCTGGGCGAAGCTAAGTTCGGATGAAGCAAAGTTCTGGTGAAGCAAAGTTCGGGCGAAACAAAGTTCTGGGGGAAGCAAAGTTCGGGCGAAGCAAAGTTCGGGCGAAGCTAAGTTCTGGTGAAGCAAAGTTCGGGCGAAGCAAAGTTCGGGTCAAGCTAAGTTCGGGCGAAACAAAGTCCGGGCGAAGCTAAGGGGGAAGCAAAGTTCTGGTGAAGCTAAGATCGGGCGAAACAAAGTTCGGGCGAAGCTAAGTTCGGGTGGAGCTAAGTTCGGGTGAAGCAAAGTTCTGGTGAAGCAAAGTTCGGGCGACTCTCCGGGATTCTCCGCTTTGGAGGTCCAACATGACTTTTCCAAAAAAAAGCCGAAACGAAAACGGCCCTGAAACCGCCTCACTGACTGGCTCACACTCAACGGCAGTGCGAAAGTGTCAGCCGTACAGTAACATTACAATTCAATTGTATTATACGGTTGGGATGCGCCGATTCCCCGAAAAAAAAGTTCAATTGTATTATACGGTTCAATTGTATTATACGGTTCAATAGTAATTAGCCCCCCCCGGTAGCTATTTTAGCTATTTATCACCCATTCCACGAAAAAGTGTCACAGATTTTCCGTCTGAAAAGCAGCCCGTTTTGGGTCAAAATTTTGGAATTTTTGGGAAACTTTTTTTGGGATGGAAAGAGCTATCCCTGGCGATTATGGGCAAGCAATCAGCTCGCGTGGCGACCAAAATCTGGCGTGCAGATGGACAAAAGGTCGGTTTTGGGGTTGTTTCAAAAAAAAAAAACCTCAGGTAGGTGCCCAAAAATGCAAAAAAATTGCGACGAAACCAGATTTTCTGCCTCGATCTCGTTTTTTTTTTTTTTTGGGGGGGGGGGTGTTTTCACCATCCGGGCACCCCGTGCATGCACCCAGGCCGGTAACATGGCCTCCAGCTTAGTGTCCTCCTCCCATGTGTTGTCACCTTACTGCAATCTCACTCATGATTCTCAGCCTCAGCCGTGCCAGTGCTCGTTGCTCTTTGTTATTTGCGGGTGCACATGCGGCGTAGTATGAGGGTAGCCACCGCGGTAGCCCTTCAGCTGATGCACAGTAAAAATAGCTGCCAGCCAGAATTGATATTGTTAGCATTTTGAGTGAAACAGAAAGCGAATTGAATTTGAAACTCCGTTTATCGACCGGTCGAGCAGGCAACCACCATTTTGAGAAACTCTTTTCGTAAGAATGAAAAGAAAAGGGGCATCGCAGCAAGGGGCATCAAGCCAGGCTGCGAAGAGCAGAAAAACGGCAGACGAGGACAACGAGAAGCAGCCTTTACGTACGGCAGAGTCTGCCGCAGACGACGACTCGGACGAAAAGCAGCCTTTGTGCGGCTGCTTATGCGGAAAGGATCTGGGGGTGATTGGCACGGATGCTGCCTCCTTGGAGGAAACGGCTGCCCTCCGTGGTGGAAGAGACGTATGGGAGTGCGACAGCTGCGGCACAACCTCGGACAGAAGATATGGCTGTGTGCAGAAGAACGGTGGCTGTGACCTGGACGTGTGCGGGAAGTGCCGGGATGCAGGCCATTGCAGCTCCATCATATCCACTGCACGCACAAAGATCGAGGACATCAAGCAGAAAGCAAAGGAAAGCGCACGATACAATAAGGATCTGGTGCAGGCGACACAGCGTAAGAACAAGGAACTCCAAAGCAAGCTTGCTGAAGCAGAGAAGGAGCTGATCGCACTGAGGGAAGAGGTCAGCGAGTTGAAGGCTGTGCGAAAGCTGGACATGGACGAGCCGGAACCAGAGTGGGGTACGGGAAACTTGGAACCCAAAGAAGAAGAAGAAGGAGGCAGCGAGAATGAAGACCTCGCTCTTGTCGTCAGCACACCAAAGCCAGAAGCGTTGGCAGCGCCCGTGAATCGTCCGCCGCCGGCTGAACCCGTCCACAACAAACCAGAGTCTCCCCAGAGCCAGGCTCCGTCTCCCACGACGTGGAAGATAGTAGCGGGCGTGACGCTCACCGACGGCTTGAAGTCGAAGGCGATGTGCTGGGGAAGCGAGAGCAAGACGGAAACGGTTTGTGGCCCTGTCACTGACTGCAAAGTAAAGTGCAACCACTGCGGGAAGCAGCTGCAACCGAAGGTCCACAACATCAAGGGCCATTGGAAAAACCACCATTCTCCGGAAGCTGAGAAGGGTAAGGCGGCGAGACCCAAAACTGGTGCAACGACTCCGAGCGCAGTATCAACCAACACCAGCGGCACTCACAAAAGCCCGTTTGAGGCAGAGTCGGCCACCGAGCTGTCCATTCAAGACAGCATCACGATCGATACCGCACTGAAGTGTATCCCGTTCTCGTGGTACTCGGACACGCTGCACCGGCGAAACCTTTCTTCGGAGCTGCAAGGCGAGGGGTTTGGGAAAGAGAAGGTGGCTGCCCGAACAGACACTCTCGCAGAAGAAGTGAGGACGGTCGTGCGCGAGAAGGTAGTCGATCGCGACTGCGTCGTTATGATCGACGTGGCGAAGAAGAACCGACGATCCTGGCTCGGGTTCGCGCTGGCGTGCGATGGCGCCACCTATTTCCACGACGTGGTAGAGCTCCTGGACACCAAATCCGAGACCATCCGAACGGCGTGCGAGGAAAATTTTGCTAACCTGGAGGATCACGGCGTCAGGGTGTTCGCAGTTTGCGCTGACAACGCAAACAATATGCTGCGAGCTCTCAAAGACATGCAGGGCGAGTCCATGGATGTGGACGACTTAGACGGCGACGATGACTACGAACCGAACGACGAAGACGAGGATTCCTGCGACCACATCGTGGACCTGACCCTCGACTTTTGTGCCCGTTTAGGGTTTTTTACATTCAGGTGCTCTGTGCACACTTTTCAGCTTGCTCTGGGGGACCTGTTTAAATATGCCAGTTTTCAAAGCATAAAGACAGCCATACTTGACCTGTCGAGCCGGTACAACGAGCCCCACGCTAAAAGCGACCTGCTTGCGCGGCAGATGGCCAAGGGTGTTGAAAAGAAAAAGTGCTTCGGTGTGAGCGTTCCCACAACAGTGCGGTGGAACAGCATCGTCGACTGTGCTCTGTCCATCGCATGTTTGGCAGAGTACCTTGATTTCTCAACGGTTTCTGCCGGAATGGAGCAGAAGATTGTGTTTTTTTTGAAAATTGCCCAGCCTCTAGCGTTGGCCACGGACCGTCTGCAAGCAAACTCTGCCGGCTTGGGCAACGTCAGGCAGGAAATTGCTCGCATCGATGGAATCTTCTCCGAACTAAAGAGCAAGCACACGAATGCCGCGAGATGGAGGAAGGATTTGATCGACTTTGCGATCGCCAAATTTGAGAAGAGAAAAGTAGTTCATTTCCGTTCTGATGGTCTGAGGATTCTTGAAATCCTCGATCCTCGAGTCCTAAAATCGTTCAGCCCTGCCCAGTCTGAAAAAGACAAGCAGGTAGTTATGAAATATCTCCAGAAATTCTGGGAGAAAAGGGGGGTCGCAAAAGATAGCTGCCTCGATCACTGGCTCGACTATCGGAGTTCGGGTGTCATTGTGTTCCCCCCGGGCAGAACACTACAAGAGTACTGGAAGAGCAAACGTGACCTGTGGCCGACCCTCGCTACATTTTTCTTGTGTCTTACCAGAGCTGCCGCGAGTGAAGCTGTTGTCGAGCGACACTTCAAGCAGCTTGGGAGGATGCTGACGAAACTCTAAACGCGTTAGGGGACTTCACAAGGTTTCACAACGGAGTGACACAACACCCGAAACGAGTCGCACTCTTTTACTTTTCTCAACCCCCCGCCATACCCAAGCCTCTACGGTCAACCGGAGACTTTAAAATACCGACCTTCTAATCCACAAATAACGCTAGAAAAAGAAGTCACGCCTCACCGAAGCAAGGGTGAGGAACTCTCTCCAGATTTCCCTTAACTCGAAGCAGGTGTTCAAGTTCCTGCGGGATCCACCCCCCTCACAATCACCAGAAGGCAGAGAAGCTCGCGGAAGAGCCACCTGGGAGCACGCACTTGGGAGTCAAGTCGAATAGCCCCAGCGTCTTCTGAATCTGAGCCCACGTTATTGGTTTTTTGTCTTTTTTCTTCTTCTTTTTTTCGATCCAACTCACTAACCTTGCTGCAACGTGTTGTGGTGCAACTGGTTGTGAGTGGTGGTTCTTTCCACCTCAAGCCCTCTCTTCGTCTCTCTTGTTGAAAGCGAGCCCGCGTCATGGCAGTCTTGCAATTCGATTGACCTTGCTTCCCGTTTGCCTTCAAGACTTTAGACTGGAGCAGTAGAGACGGTGATGACGAACCCGTTCTCTGGTGTCGACTCGACAGTCGAGCCCGTGCGGCGATCCGGCTGATGGCCGGGGCCCGGACCCCCCCCCCTGCCACAACAACGACCCCCCCCCCCATGAAAAAACCGGGAAACTGTGGAAAACGGCACAAAATCCGAGAAAATCGTCAGAATAGTGACATTTCCGTTGAAAATGCTCAGTCAGCTATTTTAGCTATTTTAGCTATTTTCAGCTATAGCTAGCTAGCTATAGCTAGCTATCAGCTAGCTATAGCTAAGTCTCACACTGCCGGTAGCTCGTGGTAGCTCAAAAAAAAAAAATTTTTTTTTTCATGTCGAATTCGCTCGAAACTGAAAGGAGCATCACTCAAATCTTGATTGGCTGCGGCGTTACTTACCGCTCTGAGTCTCTCCCGCTCCTCTGGAGTCATTTCGTGACGTCGCGCCCGTCGCTGGTTACTACTCGTGGTAAAACAGTGGCTCTGATTCTGAAGAGGTTTCGGCACAGAATTAGGAAGCGCTACAAGTAGAACGGGCTGGTCACTCGTGCATACCTGAATTATGCACGAATCTGTGTTTAGGTATGGGTGGTGAGTTCGAATCCCACCCTGGGCAAATTTCAATGTTCGAGAATGGGCAAAAATTTAGGCGACTGTTCGAGAATGGGCAAAAAGTTAAAAAGTGTTCGAGAATGGGCAAAAAGTTAGCGAGTGTTCGAGAATGGGCAAAAAGTTAAATTGTGTTCGAGAATGGGAATTAGCCCCTGTGGAGACACATTTTCAAGGGGTAAACACCATTCTCACACTTTTTCAACAATTCTTACGATTCTCACACGGTTGCAACAAATGCTACCATTCTCACGGGCTAATTCCCATTCTCGAACACAATTTAACTTTTTGCCCATTCTCGAACACTCGCTAACTTTTTGCCCATTCTCGAACACTTTTTAACTTTTTGCCCATTCTCGAACAGTCGCCTAACTTTTTGCCCATTCTCGAACATTGAAAATTGCCCAGGGTGGGATTCGAACTCACCACCCATACATCCAAAAAATCCCAGCCATTTTTGGGTTCGCCATTTCCGATTCCGATTTCCGTCGGATCCGTTCCTCGAACAAGGTGCCAGCATTGTGGTTGGCTGCTGCGTCCCGGCTCGGTATCCTGGCTGCGCACTGGGTCACTGACACCGCAGACTACGGGTAAACGGTTTTCTAAAGGTATTGTGCACACAGATTCGTGCATAATTCAGGTATGCGCGAGTGACCAGCCCGTTTTACTTGTAGCGCTTCCAAATTCTGTGCCGAAACCTCTTCAGAATCAGAGCCACTGTTTTACCACGAGTAGTAACCAGCGACGGACGCGACGTCACGAATGACTCCAGAGGAGGAGCGGGCCAATCAAGATTTGAGTGATGACTCTTACAGTAGAAGCTGCAAAGAAAAAGTGCCAGTCGTCTGAAAATAATCAGGAGCTGGCGGCTGGTGACTGGATCTTGTCCTCCCTGCCGCAGGCTGGCAGGCTGAGAGAGAGACTGGAATTGCCGGCGAGCCGCCAGGGCAGTGTGAGACTTAGCTGTAGCTAGCTGATAGCTAGCTATAGCTAGCTAGCTATAGCTGAAAATAGCAAAATAGCTAAAATAGCTGACTGAGCATTTTCAACGGAAATGTCACTATTCCGACTATTTTCTCGGATTTTGTGCCGTTTTCCACAGTTTACCGGGATTTTTCAGGCAGATGATCAGCATGAGGTTCACACCGTGCTACCCCCCCCCCCCCCCTTCATCGGGCTTCCCCCCTGTAGACTACTGCACAGTAGGACTGGACCTGGGTCTGGGACTCTGGCTTGCTGCACTCTGGCAGTGGGTCAAATCCCATTCACGAGCATTCTCAAAACTTTTTGCCCATTCACGAGCATGCTTGAACTTTTCGCCCATTCACGAGCATTCTCAAAGTTTTTGCCCATTCACGAGCATGTTTTAACTTTTCGCCCATTCACGAGCACTGCCATTCCCATTCACGAGCATGATTTTTTTTTTAGCCCATTCACGAGCATTCCTCAATAGTTTTAGCCCATTCACGAGCATAGCCTAACTTTTTGCCCATTCACGAGCATGCTTCAAACTTTTTGCCCATTCACGAGCATGCTCAAAACTTTTTGCCCATTCACGAGCATGCTCAAAACTTTTTGCCCATTCACGAGCATGCTCAAAACTTTTTGCCCTTCACGAGTATTCTTATTTTTTTTGCCCAATCACGAGAATTCAAGCATAACTTGCCATAAGTCAAATTGGCTCAAGCTACCGAGTGCACATTACACGTGTAGGCGAGTTCAAACTTTCAGCCGTTCAGCTTAGAGCAGGATCAGTTCAATTCTGTCGCTCCCATTCGGTGATACGGATCTCTCAACAGCTCAGTCGTGCATGTCATGACTGTCCAGTTCTGTTTTGTGTTTCCGACGATCCCGTTTTTCTCAATTACGTTTCCTTCTTCAAGTGTTTCCTAATAGTTTTGCGTCGCCGACCATGATGAAAGTCGGCCCGTTTAAAACGGCGTTTTGGGTATTACCGTACTTTGGGTATTGACACCGGCCTGCTCTGACAGATGTATTTCGCCCTTTGAGTTTTTTTCTTAGCCACATGCAATGTGTGAGGAAACTGAACCGCCCAAGTAGGACCTTCTGATCATGATCATTTGCCAAATTTACCACCTGAAACCACGTCCAGGATTTGGCTCAGGGTAGTGCGGTCAAAAAAAAGTGACGTGGCTCTTATTATTTACGCACAGCCGTTTGTTTGTGCGTATGTGTATCACCTGTATGGTAATTTCCACAGTACGCTGCCAACCGTCACTTTTTGATAATGACAACCGCGGTTGTTACCATAAAAAAACTTTCCCTTTCTACGTTTTTCCTACTCTCGCGGTGTACGGTTTCCTTGTTTGGTCATTTGAAAAATCGAATCTCGAGTCCAAGAACTACTGCAACTCACTGACTTAGAGCAAGTTAGACACATCCTGAACAGTACCCCTTGCAGAACCAGGATTGACCCAGGATTGTGTTGTCGTTGACTGGGAATCAAGGGAGACAAGCTTTGAGACTTCGTCGCGAGGTGACCCCTCGCCCGCTAAAATGCCCCCTCTCGGGCTCACCCCCTCGCCATTTTTTTTCGCGTCAAAGTTCCTGTTCTGGCCCTCGGCTCCCTTTGTAAAAAGGTGCCCCGCATCTGGTAAAGACCCACGAACCACGCACATAATTCTTGGTCCCCGGGTCTATTTTTCGCGGTTCTCTTCATCGGAGCTCATCGCGATCAGGAAACCGTCGAAAAAGGTCTGTTATGCGGACCAAGAAAAAATCCAACTTTTTTCCAGATTTCCAAAATGCCTCTTCCTTTTAATGCCTCCTCAGTCGAGTCTCAGATACTAGTAGCTGCTTCAGGCATCGGAAGGCATAGACGCGTGCACTGCCCCGGACTGGTTCTGTGTGATAATCGCACCACAGTGGCAAAACCTCCCGACATGCCTTGCCGGTAAAACCGCGCACACTTTCGAGGCTGAGGCAATCCCGGCAGGAGCTGGCTAAAGCTACGCAAATCTTGCTGCTTAGATTGACACCAACGTCAAAGTAGCACAATATTGCTTGCCCAGCGCACCAACCCAGCACCGGGCATAGTCAGCTTCAAAGTCAATACACACTGAGGTGAGGAACAAAGTCTATGCGATTTGCAGCCGTGAAGTATCGGTGTGATGAACCGGGTTTCGACTTTTCCCAAGCCGGACACGCTCGTGACTACGCCTGCAGTCGCTCTCACAGATCCCAAAAATTTTTTTTTTTGGCAAAAGTTTTTTTTTCCGGGAGTATCCAAAAACTTACGCGCGCGCGGACAATCAGAGAAGTAGCTTCATATACCCGATGTTAACCCCATACAACCAGTGATTTATATATGGGTCTGGGGCTCGGGGCCACCCCGAGCAGCGAAGTAGCTTCATATACCCTATGTTGACCCCATACGACATAATATAGTGCTCGCGCTAAGAAAAAAGCCGGTCATTTATGACTAAAAAAATCCATCGCTGAAAACTGATCGGTCATTTATGACCGGTCATTTTTGGGTCAAAAGTGACCAGCAGTGTTGTCGTGCCAGAGCAGCCGGGCAGGCCCTGCCTGCCTCCCACCTGGCTGTGTTTTCTTCCTGGTGTCACAGTGGTGTACCCAATCACTGCACATGTGCCCTAATTACCGTCCGGAGCCGAAACCCAGCGACGACAGAGCCGGCTAACATGCTGCAGATCCAGCTGGCACAACGGCCAGTACTAACGTGTGATGAAGTGGACAACGACCAGCCGCACCTTTTTCCTGGGTCACTTTGATGCTTTGATTCATAGAAAGGGCTGTGCCAGCTGGTGCTTGACCAATAAATCCAGTGAAAACCTGAACAAAAACTCAACATGGGGAGTGAACCGCCCTGACCAGGGGAAGGAAAACCGCCGAAAATACTGAAGCAGGCCACTTGGTTGGCATGGACCACGCCCAGTAGCCTCCACAAGTTGCGTGGACGGTGCGAGCCTTCAGCTCAGCCGAGCTCGATGAACTCAATGCCAACGTTCACGCACGACATACAGTTGGAGTGTCGACCTCGCACGAGGGCGCTGCACAGCGGCGGGTGAAATTGTCCAGAAATGTCGCGATGTCCAGAAGGAAAGCCAGCAGCTATCATATAATGATAGCTAACGACTGGAGCAAATCTTTTTGTTCGGGGAAGGATCCTGCAGTCAGAAGCAACCCAGCCACCACAGATAGAGCACAAATGCCTCAGCCAGCCGAAGGATAACCGAATAGCTATCGACGGCATTTTGCACGAACCTTGGTCCAGTTAACCCAGATGGGTCATGCCTAGAACTCTTTCCTTACGCCATTCTGACGAAGCTGACTCAGCGACTGGTGAGGGGGCTCGCGACTCGGCCGTATCCAGGCTGCAGGTAAGCTCCATTGTGTAAGTGGCTGCCTGCACTGAAACCCCTGGAAGACGAACACTAGTAAAAAAAGCCACACGCCTGAGATGCTTCGAAATAAAAAACTGCCCAGAGGCAGTTTTGAAAAATGACTGGGCCACCGGTCTTAAAGCGAACACTGTACGACATCCGGGGAATTTCCTACACAGGGGAAAAATTTTTTTTTCCCCAAAAAAAAAAAAAATTTTTTCCCCTGAGGGTTGGCTAGTCCACTGCACGAACGACACAGGGACAAACGGCCGGGGAAGGGTGGTCGGCTCAAATTTTCTACACAAAACGACGATGTCTCTTGCCAAATTTGGTGGTTGGTTGGTTTCTCTGCGACGCCGCGCAATACCCCTCGCGATGACCAGCTCCAGTTCGACTATGCGAACTGGCAGGGGCCCAAAGCTGAAAAGCAAGCGGCCTTGAGAGGTATCACTCAAGGCACCGGTGTCAACCGGCTGAAGAAAGGTGCGCTGCTGGATCTGATCAAGACTCATGACCGTGTCCAGAAACAGAAACAAGACGAACAAAAGGCGCGCGAAGCAGCCGAGGTCGTCCCGCCTGCAGGGAATTTAATGGTCGACACGGTATCTGAACAACTGCAGGCAACCACGGAAGAGCCAGCGGAGTCGGCTCAACTTGACATCTTCGGACCAGGCTACACCGTCGTCGCAGAGTACGAATCGGACGACGAAGACAACCGCACTGGGTTTGCTTGCGTGGCCTCTGTTTTCTGCATCATCTCACTTCTTGTAGATACACAAAGCAGGACGCAAATCATGGACGCCGACGAGGAGTCGGATACGGAGCCATCCCCTGACCCTGAGGCAAGCGGGAAATGCAAAAAACCGAAGTTTGGCGTGGGTAGCATCCTCTGCAGCACCATCGAGAGGTGGGTCGCCGAATACACGTGGCTGGATGTAACGGGGGAAGGAGCTCAGTGCAGCGTCTGCAGCCTGAAATACCCGAAGGTCACAGCTCCGTTTATCAACACCCGGTACGCTATCCCAAACACGCGCGCGCGAAGTTTCGTACAGATGTACTACTAAAAAAAAATTTGCAGCATCATTTTACTCTTTCCCCGGCAAAAATCCATATTCTCGGGGGCCAGGAAAACCCCTGACGACATCCAGGGATTATCCTGTACGGCTAAAAAAATTTTTTTTCACCAAAAAAAAAAAAATTCTGAAAACAGGCCGGTGAAAAAATATTTTTTAACCATGGGGATTTCTGGTGAAAACTTTTTGGCAAGGGACCCAGGCTACAGGCTCAGATCCTGGAGTCGTAGTTGCTGTTTTGTGTGTACACAGCCTGCCAGCAATTTGGTCCAGAAATATCTATGGGGCATGAGGGGCGTTGGGATTAGCGTGTTGGGGGGCGCCTGTCGTGAGCAGCTTCGCCCTGCCTCGATTCGTTGAAAGGCGTTGAGGCCATCATGCTGTAGTGCCCACTGGGACTGACAAGTGAAGGCTACAACAAAGTGGAGAAGCAGCAGCCAGATTGTGTTTTCCATCACACCCAGTAATCAGTCACTGGAGGATCGTTTGCTATCCTGAAGCTCGCAGGCCCGAAAAGATTTTGAAACTAAAGAGATGTCGCTCGCCGCATTTGGTTTTAATGGTGCTGCCGCTGTCGACACTGTGCTAACGTAATGACGCTACTGTGTGGGACACTGCTTGCTTCAGCAATCCATGCTTTCCCACGCGCAGCGTGGGAAAAAAATTTTCTGGCCATATCAAAGATTTTTTAACCGGGATTTTCCAGAATTTCGGGGATTAGAATAACCCCTGACGACATCCAAAAAAAAAAAAAAAAAACTATAGTTATAGCCAGCGGTCAGGTGTCGTGGGTGGGCAGCGGTAGTGGGTGGTCAGGTGTGCAGTGGGGTGGTGCAGTGGGCAGTGGTGGTGGTGGGTATGTAGTGGGCAGTGAGTGGGTGGATGATGCTACAGTATGGTTACTGCACCTTTGGATCATCGTTCTAGCAATGTACACCCTCAATTTTGGAACCTGCTGCACTGGCCCATTAGCTTGGCAAAAATTTCCGCGCCTGCGGCGCTGGCATTTTTGGCTTGTGTATTGTTTCATGCCCTGTTGCCAAGAAGACCGCAGTAGTCCGCCCTGCTCTCTGCTGTGGTGGGCAGTAGTGACAACCACAAAGAGGAGCTGAAAGTGCACTTGACTCAACTTTGCCGCAGTCCCTGTGGACTACAACGCGGCTCTAGCGATTCTTGCTGTTTGGATACCTGCAGCGCTGACCCATTAGCTTGAAAAAATTCTCGCGCCTGCGGCGCTGGTATTAGCTCATGTAGTGTTACATGTCGTGTTGCCAAGAAGACCACAGCTGTCTGCCCTGCTGTCGCAGATAACCACCAGGCGACACTTGCCTTCTTCGCATGGCTTTTTTGCTTCCCGAAGGACAGTCTCTGTGGTGGACAGTAGTGACAACTACAAAGTTGCCACAGTCTGTGGACTACAAAGCGGCAAGCGATTATTGCTGTGTGGCGCTACCTTCGATGAGCAAAACCCACTTGCATGTGCCGCATTTCGTCCGAACACCCCACGCCCTCAACACAGTGTCGGTCTGAGCTCCACACGCACCAAATGCCACGAGGACCCCTGAAAAGTGCTCTGTACAACATTTGGTAGGATTTTACGTGGGGCTCAGAGCTCAAGCTACTTCCCTGACCCCGAGCGCGAAAAAAAAAATAAAAAAAATACTACTATGGTGTGATCCACCCTGGAGTTTTTCCGGGTTTGTGCCGGGTTTGTGCCGGGTTTGTACCGGGGGGGGGGTCCGGGTTTTTTATTTTTGTCTCCCCAGCACCCGCTAGCACCCTTGGTCGTGGAGATTTCTGGCTTCGCGGTGGATTTTGCCACATTTCATGATCGTCTGGTGCTCGTGGGGGTTTGTCCCGCTCTTTGCGGTCCCTCGCCCTTCTGTCATGTTCAGCCTACGGGCTTCGGTATCGTGTATTTTCTCGGTTTGAGGCCCCTTCCGTAGCTTGGAAAACGGAAAGAGAAGCAAGCATCTCCATCGAATCAGAACGAGGGACAGAAGTTCCCACGCTCAACCCGCTCGGCTGTGCCATAACAGAAGTCGGCAACAAGCGGTTCGGACGGGCGGGTTCCCCGCCCATCAAGTACAACCGGTTTTCCCTCGCCTAGAAGGTGCTGTCGGATGGCTTAAGATGTGGCCTGAGCAGACTGCTACCTTTGGTTCCGCATCCTTTCAAACTGTGGCTGACCAAGCCGCTGTTTGAGCTCTGCAAGGGTTTCGATGCACTCCTAAATGCGGGTACCAACAACCCCGGCAGCTGGGAGGAATGGCTACCGAGCATGGGTGCGTGGCGTTCGTGGACGCGCAACTGCGTGCAAACAAGCGTCACGCAATTAGCAGAGACAGGTCACCACTCGTTCTGCAGTGGAGTTAGCATTAGCTCAATGTGTCGGGAGCAGTAGTTGTCGACTGAAAAGTACCGCGGATGCAGAACATCGATGCAGACGATGAATGCCGCAAATGCAGGCATTCGAGGCCGTTCTGCGAGCAGGCAAGATGGCAAGCGAGACCTCAGGCAGGTCGCTCGAAAACGGCGACCCGAAATGGAAGATGCACCCCCAGGAACAATACCCAGCGGACTGGAAGCGCAGGCAGGCCCGGATGGGGGAAGCATGAGGTGAAGCAGAAGAGACAGAGGAGCGGAGAAACGGGGCCGCACCAGTGGCAGACCCGGACGTTGGGGTTAAACAATTGAAGAAGAAGTGTAAAGACGAGGAAACACCGACTCGGACATACCGGCCGAGAACAGCCAATCATGGAACCCAGGGCACAAGGGAGGCTACGGCGCGGTGGTGAAGTAACGAAGCTCGCTCGCTAGCATCCGGCAAGAGCCAGCATGACATTTGGAAATGATGCTTCATTTGAAACAGCGAGGGCAGAGGGTTAATCTGCTTGTACTAGGCTCCTCGGTTCCAGTATCGGGGGAGTTTGAGGCAATTGCTGGCTGGTGGTCGGTTGTAGTCCGGTTGCGTCAAGCACAACCGGGCTTGCCCTCTGGAGGCTTTGGAAAATAGTGGTTCTTGTCTGTCAGAGATGTGCATTCAGCGCTGCAATGGCAAAACATTCCGGGTACCTTCTGCGGTGGACCTACACTTTCGGTGCCGCCTTACATATTTATGGGTGTTGGTTTTTACTTGACAGGACCCTGGTGCAGTCGGTTTAGCTTGATTGCAGCGACTACCTGCCATAACCTGAAGGGGTGGTGCAAAATAAAATCGGACCCCCCTTGAGTTTTTCCGGGTTTGTGCCGGGTTTGTGCCGGGTTTGCACCGGACATATGGATCACACCAACTACCGCTCCGGAAGCAACCGGATACCGGCAGCCCCGCTGTACCAACATGGCAAGTACAGTGTCCCGCGCAAATGAAATAATTTTGGGCCGGGGTTGGGGTAGGGCCGGGTTACTACCAACCGGGATCAGCGGCAAGGGGTGAGCCAAGGCAGGAGGGCCAAGGGGCGAAGCCATGGGGGCGGCCATGTGGTGGGAGGTCGTGGAGGTTGTGCAGTGGGTGGGCGGTGCGGTGGGCAGTGGTGGTGGTGGGTATGTACACGGTTCCTGCACCTTTGGATCATCGTTCTAGCAACGTACACCCTCAATTTTGGAACCTGCAGCCCTGGCCCACTGGCTTTGCAAAGATTTCCGCGCCTGCGGCGCTGGCATTTTTGGCTTGTGTATTGTTTCACGTCTTGTTGCCAAGAAGACCGCAGTTGTCCGCCCTGCTCTCTGTGGTGGGCAGTAGTGACAACCACAAAGAGGAGCACCCTGTCGGGTACATAAGTGTGCACTTGACTCGCATCAACTTTGCCGCAGTCCCTGTGGACTACAAAGCGGCTATAGCAATTATTGCTGCTTGGATACCTGCAGCGCTGACCCGTTGGCTTGAAAAATTTCCGCGCCTGCGGCGCTGGTATTGGCTTGTGTAATGTTACGTGTTGTGTTGCCAAGAAGATCGCAGCTGTCCGCCTTTGTGTGGCACTACCTTCCATGAGCAACACCCTCCTGCACGTGCCGCATTTCGTCCGAACACCTCACGCCCCCAACACAGAGTCGGTCTGAGCTCCACACGCACCAAGTGCCACGAGGACCCTGAAAAGTGCTCTGTACAACACTTGGTAGGATTTTACGTGGGGCTCAGAGCTCAAGCTACTTCCCTGGCGGACATGGGCCAAGGAAAAAAAAAGCCTATCTGGTGTGATCGGTATAACCATGGGGTACTACGGGGGAACTACGGGGAACTGGCCTTGGGGTGTCCTTTTTTTTTTTGGTGGTTCTTGAGGGGCATAGGTCTCATGTTTCCCTCAGACTGCGGGGGCTTTGGAGTTAGTTAAAGGGTTCGGGGCTTTTTGGGGGTGTTGGTGGACAGGGGCGCCAGGGGTCTTCAAACCGGCGCGTTTAAATTTAGGGAAAACGACAAAGTGGATTCTATATAACTGGATTACGACAAAGTGGATTATAATCCACTTTGTCGCCAATCCACTTTGTCGCCTAATCCACTTTGTCGCCCCGTATGACGGACCTAAGCTCACTTTTGATGGTTTCAATGAACTCAAACAGCTCAAAATAGTCACTTTCCCTGTGGGAACTTTTTGTGAAAGGGTCCCCCTATATAATTCATGCCGGTTGTCAGAAGCGACAAAGTGGATTATCAAAAGCGACAAAGTGGATTATTACTGGATTATAATCCACTAATAATCCACTTTGTCGTAATCCAGTTATATAGAATCCGTTTTGTCGTTGACCCTAAATTTAACAGAGAAGCATTGCATAATAAAGCTAGACAGCTTTATGAAATGCTTCTCTGTGTTCTAACATCTGCTGCTGTAGCCTAAACGAAATGTGACCCCAATACGATGCAATCGCCTTACAGGTGACTTTTGCATCCGGAATCTCAAGCGAGCTCGAACTCTAAATAAAGCGCAAATCATCTCTCTCGTAAAATGATCGTTTCCATTGAACTGGCTACAAAAGAAAGTACCCAAATAAAGGCACGAAACAAAATTCAAAAGCGTAAAATGCAATTCTGTATCGGCGTTACGTTTCACTGCTTTACGAAATATCTCCAAGTCCGCACGACGGAAGAGCGTGAGGAGAACGACAACAGCGAGACCGAAGAAAGCGACACCATCGACCTGAAGGAAGAAGACATGAAGTACAACGCCGACTTTATGACTAACGGCTCGCTGCAAACGTTCCACGAGTCCACAATACGGCCGCACCTGCTGGAATGCGGAAACCAGCTTGCAGAAAAGAAAGACGCTCCTTTCCTTAGGGGGGCTACCGGTGTCGCACGTCGCTGGTTTTATAAGGAGCGCGACGACGAGACGGAAGTGCTCAACGACGCGGGACTACAAAAGGTCGTCGAAAAGAAGTTGAACCTCCATATAGTGGTCCGTTTGGAGCTGAAAAAGCACTCGGCAAAGCACGTCCGAAAGCACCTGCTAACACACGACGCGGAAGTGCACGACAACTCATACACATCGCGGGCGGACAGTAGCTCGATGATTACGAACAAGTTGGAGGAGGCGCTGTGTGACAGGTTCGGCAAGGTGGGGCTGAAGTTCGGACCCTCTTGGGTGCTTTGTATTTGTGGCACAAAGGTCAGCAACCCGCCGGACAGGCTTTCTGACGGGACGTCGTTTGTACGACACGGTTGTCGATGCCCGAAGTTCGCCAAGAAGCTGTCAAAGAACGCGAAAGCAGACCTAAAAGCTTTCAGAGAAAAAGAAGCTGCTAAAAAGTACGTGCGCTCGGCTAAGGCCGGCGCGTGGCGAGACTGGAGGCAGCAGCTAAAGTTCGGGAACAGTAAAGTTCGGGCGAAGCTAAGTTCGGGCAATGCTAAGTTCGAGTGATGCTAAGTTCGGGCGTTGCTAAGTTCTGGCGCTAAGCGCTCAGGACCGAGTCAGGCTGCGCTGGTACTAAAAAAAAGTTCGGGCACGAACCGAAGTTCGGCCAGGGTGGTAAAGTCCGGGTGAAGCCAAGATCGGTGCTCGTGCCCGGGACACCCCCTGACCCACCAAGTACGGGAAAAGTTGGGCGCTGGTACCCGGGGGGGACACCCCTCGGACCCACCGAGCACGGGTAAAGTTTGGCGCTCGTACCCGGGTGGGGCGCCCCCCGGACCCCTGGCACGAGGGGCCTGGGGCAGCCTTTTCCCGCCTGTCCCCCCCCCCCGCCGGCCTCGGGGCGACGGGGTGACCCAAATACCGCGAGATACTGAGAGACTTCGAAACAAACAACGCAAATTTCGGGCACATTAGACCCCGGAACGCAAGAAATCTCGAAAACAACAGTCGGCCGGAAAAGTGCGGTGAGCGGGGTTCGAACCCGGGCCTACTGGCCTGAAGGCCGTCACCCGCTCACTCTGCCACGCCCCTGCCTACTGGCAGGCGGGAGAAAAGTTATATCCGCAATATTATCCAGTCCAAAAACAATACAGTTTCATAATTGTTGCAAGAAAAGCCGGGTTGGCTCGAATAGAGGCTATTCACATTGCATGTTCATAGGACCTCCAGTCTCGAATAAGAAGAAGGTGGCGGCCAGGAAGGATCTCACAAGGGGCATGTCCGAACAAGAAAAGGCCAACGCCAAAAAGATGTTTGAAATGGTTGGCTTCAAACGAAAGGCAGACGAGGAAGCAGAGGTCGAGAACCCACGCAAAGAGGCAAAAATCTAGCTTTCTGGTGATAGCCTCCATCGTAAAGGCATTTCTTTTTTTGTGTGTTCCCGACGATCAATTATAGTTTTTTGTTGTCTCAATTCTCTTTTGTTCTGGATGTCCATTGGAAGCGACGGCCTGTCTATCCGGCGGCAACTCGGGTATTCGACTAGCTGACGAAGAGAAATTAACGTTTGTAATGTCGGTGTGTTCAAAACCAATGCAGGGGTTTGTTGCAGGAAAAGGAACGAGAGCGAGTCAGGAAAGCCTGGAACAACGGGGAGATGAAGATTGACGTTACTTTCGTGAAGCCGTGTGGAATGCGCCATGAAGGTTTTCTCGTCGAGAATGCTGACTGGAACGCTATCGTAGGACTTGCGAAGTCGGTTGGCTACGCGCTTGCTGGGACATATGTGCGCCTCGCTACCGGCCCCCCTTCAACAGTTTGTCTGGCCGACTGTCCTGTTGTTCTCAGAGAGGACTTGTGGAAGCTCAGTTGCGGCCATTGCGTGCTTGTACCAGTCCTCGACAAGAATCGCGCTGTGGTGACGGACGGCGGAGGCCTGGCCGACGGAGAACTGCGAGGTATCGTAGACAGCCTGATGGCGGAAGATGTCAAGATCCGACGCATACCCCGGGTACTCCTCATTATCCAGCGAGTAAAAGTGAGTCGTTTCAGGGTTGAGCGAGCATGGCAGAGCAACCTGGT
This sequence comes from Diplonema papillatum, assembly GCA_030068145.1. Taxonomy (NCBI): domain Eukaryota; phylum Euglenozoa; class Diplonemea; order Diplonemida; family Diplonemidae; genus Diplonema; species Diplonema papillatum. The sequence goes on from JAPJBO010000857.1 coordinate 63,312, forward strand.
TGCGCGTGATATCTCGTTTTTGTGTGCCATCGAAGACAAGGATGTCGCCTTGCAGCACGATAGCACACCTGTTAACGAGAATTGGCATGCAATCCACTTGACAGCAACTTGGATGCAAGGAACATCACAAAGGCACCATTTCCTGAAGGCGTGCCTTTCAACCGTGCACGATGGCAGCATGGTGGAAGACGCAGTGACAGAAATCTGTTGCTACTTCTCGTCTCTCACGCAAGAACTTCGAGGGCTTGGCGTTCTCGGCCCTGATGCCTTTTTCGAGCAAGACCGCTTCTGCTGTATGTTTACGGACCGCGGAGCAGGTGTGGGGGGCCTCAAACAACCCCGGGTATACGAACCAGTGCACAGGTTGCATCGGACGATGAGCAGGGTTGTGACCGAGCTCAAGATTGGGAAGGAGATGACGTTCCTGTGTGCAGCAGCGAACGACGTGGCATCTTCACCTGCATTTGCTGTATGGCTGCGGGAACAGGGCGGCCCGGAGTTGAAAGGTGTGTTGTGGCAGAGGGCGACGACAGGGAGATTCGGAACGTCCTGGGCAGCCGCGTGGTCTCTATCATGCACCGTTGGTCAGAAGACCCTATTGGGATGGTACTTGGACTTCCTCGGCAGCTTTGATGAAACGACAGAGTATTCGAAAAAAAAGAAGAATATCGTCATGTACCTGACTCCTCGTGGTACCCAGGAGCGCTTCCGTCGAATAGGTTTAGCATTTGAGATCATTGCATATCCGGCGTTGAGGCGAATCTGGCAGTACGCTGGGGAAGAAGTACTCGACGACGACTTTACTGCCGGCTTTGCCAGCGATTTGATGGCTACCCTGGGTCTCTATTTCACAAAAATTCGAACTGGAAAGGACATTTTCGGGAATCCGCTGTGGATGGAAAAAGCGAGACGAGGTGTGACATTTCCTACGAAGGCCCCGGAAGTAAAGTTTGTGTGCCAGCGGAACTCCGTTCAGCAGTTCATTCGGCGTATGAAAGCCCACTTAGACGCGGCTGGCTCTATTGCGAGCTATTACGGAGGTCCCGGCGTGCAGATGCCAACCATTAAACCCATAGACGAGGCAACAGATTCAGCTTTCCTGTCTTCTGTTGCCCACAGGTTTGCCTGCGGCATTGTTGCAGAGCTGACCATGTACAGCAAGGCAACAGCGGATACCCCAAGACCCGTAAAGCTAGGACCGAGTCTCATAGAGGGCACCGTTGGATCCATGAAACGTCACCTGCAACAGCAGACAAACACGCGCATCCGCGATGAATGCATCAGGGCAAAGCTATCGAGCACCAACGCTCACCTGAGCATTCACCAGCCCTACCCAAAGACAATTCAGCAATATGCTGCGCAAAGGATAGAAACTATCCAGGCGAGGAAAGACCGATGCGGTTTGCTGAAGTTGACCCACTACAAGGCGAAGCAAGTTTCTCATGACGACAGGAAAAAGTGGCAGGCAGAACGCAATGACTTCATCAAAAGGATTCCTTGGCGATTCGATGCAGACAGTCATTGGCGAAAGGATGCGCTTGTGCAGCAAGCTGAACGGCGAGGTATCAAGTCCTGCCAAAACTGGAGCAAAGACAAGCTTGTGTCTGCATGTCAGGAAGCTGATGAGAAGTTGCTTCTTGACGAGCTAAAACAGCACGCCCTTGCCCGAAGCATGCGATTCCGGGCTAATGTTGTTGCTGGCAAGTTGCTCCATGACCTGGAACAGAAGGATGCAAAAACCGAAGAACCCGAGGCTTTGCCGCGTCCGAGGTCTCCCTCCCGGCAGCGAAAGAAGCAACCCCAAGAAGACGAGCCCCCCCTGAAAAAGGTGCGCTTCGAGACAGCTAATAGCGAGGATAGTGAAAGCAGCGAGGAGATGTAGCGCAGAAACGTCACAGGTTTGCAGACTGGGTTATTTCATCAAGATGTTGGAACCGTTTGACCGTCGAGATCCCACAAATTTCGCTTTCCAATTTCCGGAGGACGTGTGCCGTCTTGTTTTTTGGTCGTTTTATTTTGTTTTTACGCAGTGTCTTCTTCTTCATCCTCTTGGCTTTCCGACCTTCGTGGGCCAAATATCATCAGAATTGTCCACATTGTGTGACAGAAAGGTGCAAAGTCGCTAGGAAGTGCTCGCCAAGATCAAGAATCACAGCCCTGAAGTACTCAGCAAAAACTGAAAAAGCAAAAAAAAAACGACACCCCCCCCCCTGGTTGAACTACGGGGGAACTACGGGGAACTGGCCCACCGACCACACCAACTATCCATTTTTTTATTGGGAAAAATAAATTCCCTCTGGTGGAAATGGCTTGCGGAGCGTGACGATAAATTTCGTTTATTTTTGGCAGGATTCCATTGTGTTTACACAGGCCGGAAAAATAAACGAGTTTATTTTTGGAATTTATTTCGTGTGGCAGCATTTATTTTGTGCCGCCAGCCATTTTCAGGTGAAAAAAATAAACGAAATTTATTTTGTATCGCGAAAAAAATAAACGTTTATTTTTGCGTGGGGGTTATACAGAGAAATCTGTAGGGGAGACCCCTCGCAAATTTTTTTTTCTCCCTGTGGTGAGTGAAATCGCGTGTTTTGAGCTCGTTTTGAGCCGAATTCATTGGTGTCTCATCCTCGGTGCTCAAAGGCCTGTGAAGAAAACCCCTCCCGTGAACGCTCCAGCCCAGTAAGTGTCAGATGAAGTTCACCGCCAGCGAACTCACCCATGCTGAATTCCAGGTCCAAGTGCGTAGAAAACTTGTACCAATTCAGTGTGCTTGAGTCTCGTTGCAAGAACATCTGTGGGTCTGCCTGAGCACACTGGATTCCAGCTGTCTGAGTTCATCTGCTGATCGCCTGCTGTGCATGTGCAAGCGGCCGAGCACTCGCGTTGCAAACTAACACCACATCAACTCCCCGCGACTTATCAAAATTTCACGCCGTCCAAGCAACGATGTTTTGTTTCCACCCTCGGGAATTTAGTTTTCCCAATAAAATCATTTATTCGGCAATAATTTCCGCCAATTTTGCCTCGGTGTCGGTTTTAGTCCCTCGGGAGGCCCTCGGGGGGGTTTGCAACCCCCCCTCGGGCCTCCCTCGGGACTAAAACCGACACCTCGACAAAATAAACGGAAATTATCTTGCCGAATAAATGCTTATTATTTTGGCGAGCAACTTTCCTTCCGGGGAGTACCTGCTGCACGAGCTTTCTGCAGTGCCGTGCTCCACGTGGCGGCCGTCAACTTCATCTTTGCAGTATTCTGTTAAACGTGCACGCTTCTTGGCACCATTGTTCTCCTTCCAGCGTCTTTTTCAGCTGCTGGGTTGCTGGCGGGGTTGGTCATGCTCTGATGTGGTCTCTCCAGGGGCTAAGGGCATCGAACACAAGATGTTTGATATCTCACCAGATAGTGAACTTCCGACACCGGCTGCTTCTTGCTCGGCCCGGACAACGGATAATCTGGCCCGTGATGCCAGTCCCTCGAAGGCGTCTTCACCTTCACCAGTGTCTTCGTCCGATACGATGGAGCTTGCACACGAGCACTGCAAACACCATCTTCCCGTGATGGCAGGTCAGTCATTTCTTGGGGTTGCAATGGTGAGATTTCGGGTTTTGTAAATATTAAGGGCAGAGTCTCATAATATTTTCAAAACCTCATAATATATACAATCCTCATAAGCTAGGGGGGGGGGTAGAGGGTGCGATTGCCGTGGTAAATCTTGTCCGTTTTATTATTTTCGCGATTTTTACATACTTTGAGGCCCTTGCGGGTGTCGTTCGCCCCCAAAATCGGTTCAGATGAGGTTGTCGAGGGCGCGCGCGCCAGAAACTGATCAGAATGTCACCCAAAAGTGCGAAAAGAAGGGGTAGCATGTTGCAAAATGGAGGTTTCGGCCACCTCGACAAGATGTCCAAAATTAACCGATTTCTAAAACCTTTACAAAACGAGTCTCAAATCTGGATGAAAAATAGTGTAGAGAAATTTTTGGAGCATTCCGGGGCACAAATGACCACATCCTGAGTCATTCCTGTCACAGTCTGACCCTGCTGCCGTCGTTTGTGGCTGCTTTTTGGTGTTTGGATGCCCCTAGACCATACCCGGATCAGCCCGGACCATACCCGGATCAGCCCGGATCAACCCGCATCACCCCAGACCAACCCGGACTGGGCCCGGTTCAAGGTCAAATGCTGGCGAAACCACCACAGGGAGCACTCCACAACGCCCAAATTTTGAAATTTATACGAAAAAAGCCACAAGGAAATCATCATGAAAGCTGCGGCAACCGGGCGAAGCGGTTCTTGGAGAAGATTGAGAACAGAGCCAAGTCTAGAATTGCTACAAGCGGGTCCCAAATCTGGAGGAAAAACAGACCGGAGAAAACATTTTGAGCATCCCTGGGCACAAAAAACTGCATCTTGAGTCATTCCAGGCATAGTCTGACCCTGCTACCGTCTTTTGAGGCTGCTTCCTGGTGTAGATGACCCTGGACCAAACCCGGATCAGCCCGGACCAACCCGGATCACCCCAGACCAACCCGGACTGGGCCCGGTTCAAGGTCAAATGCTGGCGAAACCCCCAGGGGGCACACCACAACGCCCAAATTTCCGAATTTATACTCGAAAAAAGCTACAGAAAAACATAATGGAAGCTGCGACAACTGAGGCGAAGCGGTTCTTGCAGAAGATAAAAGAAGTCATCGGGTGTGGCACGTGACCGCGGAAGCAGAAGGTGCGCCGGGAACCGAGGCAACAAGGTCCCCCGCGTGTAGGAATCCGCCAACTGTCCGTCGGACGGCACCCGCGGGCTCTGGGCAAGGGAGATTCTGGGCCAGGAATGGTGGATTCTGGACCAGGGAGGGTGAACTCCTGACCAGGGAGGGTGAATCCTGGATCAGGGAGGGTGAATTCTGGACCAGGGAGGGTGGATTCTGGACCACAGAGGTGGATTCTGGACCACAGAGGTGGATTCTGGACCACAGAGGTGGATTCTGGACCACAGAGGTGGATTCTGGACCACAGAGGTGGATTCTGGACCACAGAGGTGGATTCTGGACCACAGAGGTGGATTCTGGACCACAGAGGTGGATTCTGGACCACAGAGGTGGATTCTGGACCACAGAGGTGGATTCTGGACCACAGAGGTGGATTCTGGACCACAGAGGTGGATTCTGGACCACAGAGGTGGATTCTGGACCACAGAGGTGGATTCTGGACCACAGAGGTGGATTCTGGACCACAGAGGTGGATTCTGGACCACAGAGGTGGATTCTGGACCACAGAGGTGGATTCTGGACCACAGAGGTGGATTCTGGACCACAGAGGTGGATTCTGGACCACAGAGGTGGATTCTGGACCACAGAGGTGGATTCTGGACCACAGAGGTGGATTCTGGACCACAGAGGTGGATTCTGGACCACAGAGGTGGATTCTGGACCACAGAGGTGGATTCTGGACCACAGAGGTGGATTCTGGACCACAGAGGTGGATTCTGGACCACAGAGGTGGATTCTGGACCACAGAGGTGGATTCTGGACCACAGAGGTGGATTCTGGACCACAGAGGTGGATTCTGGACCACAGAGGTGGATTCTGGACCACAGAGGTGGATTCTGGACCACAGAGGTGGATTCTGGACCACAGAGGTGGATTCTGGACCACAGAGGTGGATTCTGGACCACAGAGGTGGATTCTGGACCACAGAGGTGGATTCTGGACCCGGGTGACAGGGATCTGAGCCGCAGAGGTTGAAATAAGGCCAGAGGGGGTGAATTCTGGACCAAAAAGGCGAATTCCGGGCCATGCATGGCAGTTTCTGGTCGACGAAGGGAAGATTATCTCTTTGCCAACACGGACAGGTCCCTCTATTTTTCACAATATTTTCATCATTTCTGCCTTTTTGGGCGAGATTCTGATCGATTCCTGGGTTGAGGACCCTCAAAAGCCTCGTGAACACATACCTTTAGGGCTCAAAGTACCCGGAGGTGCCTCCGAAGCATGCAAAAATGGCAAAAATAATAAAACGGACAAATTTACAATGGGAGTCGCACCCCCTAGGGCATTGCTAGCTGCAAACGGCTGCAAACGCGTTTGCGCCGATTCTGCAAACGGCAAACGTTTGCAGTGCAAACGTTGCAAACGTTTGCAAACGTCATTACCGTTTTACAGGGTTTATACGGCGGGAGAGTCTTGGCGGTGTTCCTGTTGTTGTAGGTCAGCCGCACGAGGGAATCTGCTGTTTTTATCCCCATGCTGCTTCGCTTGTTGTCCTTCACTGCGTCATACACCGACCACCCTGGGCTGGCCATCTTTTTTTTGGCTACCGCCTGCAATGGCAGCCACTTGGTTCCAAATGCGTGCCACCAGATCTCCACGAGCCACTTGTTTGCTGCTTTCAAAGCTAGTCCCTCTGGTACGGTGAGGCAGTCAGAGTGCTCAGCCAATGCACAGAGCTGGTCGTGTCGTCCGGAAAGAAGCGAGGACCTTCGCAATCCCTCTGTCGCGTTGGTGTAGATCTCCGTATTCCACTGCGGGCTGAGAGCGGCGGCGGCTTCGTGGAGGGGACGCCGGTAATAAATCCCCCACAGCAGAAGTCCGACTAGGGGTCCCACAGAAACAAAGCCTTTTCCTTTGCGGTTTGTCGACATCCCACTGTCACTGCTGCCACTTACGACAGCATAAATGTCACTTGCCCACGTCTATATCGCTCGCATGTGTCTATCCATTGCTAGCCTTGCACTGCACCGTTGCCGTTTGCAAACGTTTGCAAACGGCATCTGCCAGATCTGCAAACGCAAACGCAAACGTTTGCGCAAACGTTTGCACGTTTGCAGCCAGCACTGCCCTAGGGGGGGGGGGTTTAAGATTTCCCCCCCAGTAGAACCTTCATGGAAGTACAAACCTTGGTGGATGGCGTCGCCTGGTGAGTCTTTCCTGATTTCGATCACCTTTTCGAAGACCTCGTTGACGTACTTCACGATGCCTGCAAGGGGTATAGATAGGGGCTCAAATACAACAGTGGAACTGCAGTTACTGAGGAGGGTCGGATTCTGAGTCACTGAGAGCCTAAGGGTTAGACAGTGTTGTCATGCCAGGCAGCCAGATAGGGCAGGGGCCCTACCTAAGAACGTGCGCTCGGCTAAAGGCCGGCGCGGGGCGAGACTGGAGGCAGCAGTTAAAGTTCGGGAAACAGTAAAGTTCGGGCGAAGCCAAGTTCTGGTGAAGCAAAGTTCAGGCGAAGCTAAGTTCTGGTGAAGCAAAGTTCGGGCGCAGCTGAGTTCGGGCGAAGCAGAGTTCGGGTGAAGCAAAGTTCTGGTGAAGCGAAGTTCGGGCGCAGCTGAGTTCGGGCGAAGCTCACTATCTGGTGAGATATCGGCTACCGGTACGCAAGCTACTTCGGGGTCCTTCACCAGTCCACAATTCCCATAAAGTAGCTTATTGCCCCCACAAATAGTGCAACTTTGCTGCCGAACACCGCGGTAGCTGCGGAGAGTGGTGGCTACGTCTTGTGTCGACTTTTGCCGTGTTGGCTGCAATGCCTGCCGATACCGGTGGTTAATGTAGCAACTAGATGCTGTTTATTTCGTGGCCCACGGGAAATGTTCATTACATCTGCTGGTTGTAAGACAATTATCTTTGCGAAAATCTTACTCTCCTCCTGCACCCGTTTGCTGCCTTCGTTCTTATGATATTGCTATTATTAGCGTTATTTGTGTATTATTATTAGCTGCTGCGTGATTCAAACTGGTATATTTTCTCGGGTCGGCAACCTTGCAGAAAATGCTAGTACTCGTTTGGCATCGGCGGCTTGCTGCTTACCCGAGACGCGCACTACTTCTTAAGGGGACTGCGCGCGACTTATAGCGCGCGGAAGAGCGAGCCAATAGCAGGTCTGTGATGCTCCTAAATGTCCTAGGCTGCACTACACTGACGCAGTAAACGAGTTTGAGAGCCTTCCGGCTACCTATCTTGAAGAGGATGGGATTTCTTTTGAACCTGCGTCGTGTCGGAATACTATGACCCCTATTTCGACCGGGCACCTGCAGATTAATTAGAGTGCAAGTTCGCTCAGGGATCCGGGGTTTTATAGTCTCCGGGTGACCGCAGTCATAAAGGTTCCTTTAAGGTATAGTATGTTCGTGTGTATATCTTTGCTGCCTATTGCCGACTATTCGACTTACTTTAGCCTAATTCTGGGGGTTCTGCGACAGAGTTGACACGGGCATACCCTCTATCGGCTATGCTCAGTGTTGGGCATTGCAGTAGGACATTGCAGCCAGGCATTGCTGCTGTGCATTGCAGCAGCGGTTTTCGTTCAATGAGAGGAAAGGAACGAAGAATCCGACTAACAACTTACGATGGGGTGATACCCCAAGAGTACTTAGGACACCCTGCGGGGTCACGGTACGGGGGAAACAAAATGTTTCCCCCCGTAGAACAGACACCCTGTATGCAGATTCGTCAAGCCTCGCAGATTCCCTCGGAAAGTCCGTGATACCTTGGGTCAACTTTCTAACCGGCATATGATGGAAAAATCGTTCCATTCCATATGTTCTGGTGTATTTTGGTACTCGGCGCACACCCTAAGCACCAGAGGACCGATTAAACCGGATATATATACGTCCGGCTCGTCGGAGTCGGGGTAATAGACTGTTTGTCGATTCCTCGTGGGAACGCTAAGCGCGTAACGAACCACTCACCAGGAAGGTGTTGAGCACCGGATTCCAAAGGAATCGGAAAACAAAAGTTGTGGCGGTGTGACCTCCTGGACTAGCCTGTTTCTCTCCCCATTCAGCGGCTCTCTCGGGGGGTTACCCCATCGTAAGTGCAACCCGTTTAGTTTTCTTCCTTTCAAGCGTTCATTTCATTGGTCAGTCAAGATCGTCAACGAGTGAAGCGCGCAAAGCATTCCCTTGTGCAAGCAGTCATTAGATCAGGGTCTTTTGATTAAGTGCAGCAACAACGAAAAGAAAAACGACGCTGCCGCGATAGTAAATAAACACACCGGCTCGGTCGTCGGAGTTCTCGGGTTCCCCTCTGTCCTTGTCCAGACGGATGCCGTCGAAGGCTCTTCGCATGCTATGGAAAGCGTTGACGAGGTCTTCGCGGGATACTGCGTCTCTGCCCGCCTGGTCGTACATGGCTGTGTTGAAACAATTTGTGCCGCCGCCGCCCGAGGAACGAACAGCTTCATGTCATGAAATCGTTGTGCAGAGAGTCGGAGAGCCGGGACAATGAAAGTCTCTGGACGACCTTCGTCGACTGGGTTTAGCAAGAATAACCGCAAAAATACAGAAATGTGTGTTTTTAAACCCTGTGGGGGGCAGCACGTGTAGGTGGTACTCATTTGCATGCAAATGACTCCCCACTAACGCAACAAGAAGACGTGTCGGACGCTAGCGTCTGTCAAGAGCATGCGTGACTCAGCCGTGTTTTAAAGGTGAGATGAGAGGCATCGGCTCACTCTGTCAAAGGACCATACCACTAACACAACAAGAAGACGTGTGGGTGTGAATTTTGGTGATCACGTTCGTCGCTTGTTTTCGGCTGGCCACATTCGTTTGTTGTGACTACCTCTTTGCCCCCAATTCGAATCCCTCTCTCACGAAGAAGGGGCGACATACAGAAGATGAGTTGCAGCTTGTCTTCATCGGTGTTGTTCTTCGTAATGATGCTGAGGCCAGAGCAGAACTGCTGCAGGTTGATCTTTCCTCTGCTTTCAGTGTCGAACGCGCTGTTGCGTGGGTTTGTTCTTGTATTTCCAACTGGAGGTAGATCAGTGAAACTGCGGTACTGTGTTGAGCCACCATGCGCCACAAAGGAAGCGGCGGATGCCGGCGCCAACACCGCCATCGAGAACGCCGCAGCAGGCGACAACACCAGGATGGCCGCTAGCAATGAAGCGGCGGCGGAAGGACTCGCCATCATCGAAGACAGAGACGTGCACTCGCGGCGGGCAGAGGTGCAGGATTAAGGTACAAGCGATGCGAAGTATACCCTAAACGGAAATAATATGAACCGGAATCCAGCATAAGCGGTTATCTTGGCCGTCTTAATTGGGAGTCGCAATGATGTAGCGTCATTATTTTAGAGTGTAAGTTCACTTCGAGAACCGGCTGTGAAGTCTCCGGGCGACCGTTGTCGTTAATTTTGTCCGAACGGCCGAATACCGAGATTTTGCAATTTTCGGCAACCAGAGTTTTATACGTAGAAGACATACTAGAACAGACTTTCGATGAACAAGTCATCGAAGGTAACGCCGCGCTTGACCAGCACTTCTTTGAGGTCCTTCAGCGAGATGCTGTCGCCGCCGTGCGATAGCTCCCTGAAGTGGTGGTACAGCTCTTCTATCTGATCCTTCGTGAAGACGGTGGAAGCTTGGAGCATTTGAAGCTCCTGCTTCGAAAGCGTTTTGGGGAGGGTGTTGCCCATCGTGGTTGGCTGGCGGACGAGAGAGAGGAGGTCGACGAGGTGCCTGCGTGGTTTAGTCTCGCCCGTCCGCGCTACGTTGGACCCTCTTCTTTTCCGCAAAGCCTCTCAGATTGCGGTGCGGTGCGGAATTTGCTTCTTCCCTTTTGTTTTGTTTTTTCTGTGTATTATTCTGCAGGGAGCATACATGGTGCTAACTTGCGGCGAGGCAGACGCTCGTGAAGCAGGGGATTAGCTTCTATATCCACATTTGGACTGTCAGTGCCACCGAGAAAAAAAGAAATACCGGTTTTGGGGGGGCGCCAGGTTTATTTCCGGCCAACATTTTTTCCAACCAACATTTTTTTTTTTTTTTTTTTGGTTAAAGCAAGCAGGGGTTTTTCCACTCACCAGTTTCGGGCCAAACCCGTGGTGATAAAAAATTTCACTCCGGCAGAAAAGTTTTTCTGCCGGTGTGGTGTGGTGTGGGTGCCAGTCGACACGTGCCTGTGTCTGTCTGTGTGTGGTACGCGTCGTTGACCTCGTAGCCCCATAAGCGGGGGTCCCTCTGGCCCTTCACCCCACTCAAGTTTGGGGTGCTAGCTCACTCCCTACCCTCTTGCTCCTCTTCAGATCAAGCAGGAAACGGATTCAGAGAACATGCAGAACAGCTACACATAATGCCGTGAACGATGTAAGTAGAAGATGTAAGTAGAAATCACAAAGGGTTCATGCTTCACCACCAGCCCACCACCCACGCCCACCCACACTGTCCACCACAACCCGCGCCCTTACCACCCACAACCCACGCCCCGACCACACACAACACGCACCCACTCCACCACCAGCGCCCACCACCCACGCCCACCCACACTGTCCACCACAACCCGCGCCCTGACCACCTACACCCAGCAACGCAAAATCCCTTTAGTGAAAAAAGTTTTTTCACCAAGCCCATTTTGGGAATTTTTTTTTTTTAGTGAATTTTTTTTTTTCACTAAAGGGGAAAATCCCTGAAAGCAAGTTGTACTTAGCAGATTTCATACTACACCTAGTCAGGCAGCGCCTTCACCGGAAGCTGTTCTCCCGCCTACAGGGATAGCGCAAGGGTTTGCTGGGATCGCCGACGGCTTAGATACACGGGCCGTCATGATCGCCATCACCGACGGCTTCTTAGCCTCCCAGGGCCACCCCAAGCAAAAAGCACGTCCAAGTGGAGCTTGGATCTTGGAGAGCAAGAGCGGGAATCCGGTTGAGGAGCCACGTCGTTGTTTCCAGGCAAGTGCGGCGTCACCCCCAGAGCCTGCGCGAAAAGGTCTGGTAATCACCCCCATTCTTCAACCTCATTGATGTCCTGAAGAACCTTCAACGATGCCCGTTCTTATCGAACAGCTCGAATCCTGGCGGTGTCGGGAACTGGTCACGAAACCCTCCAGTCAACTGCGTCGGGCGGAGCAAGGCGGCTGCAAATGAAATAGTGGCGGACGAGAAGGTGCTTGCTTCGCTGTTCTCCGAGAACTATGCCGTGGACGTGTAAGACAACTTCTGAAACTATTTCGGACATATTAGACAACTAATGAAACTATGTCGAACATGCTCAGAAACTATGTCGGACATGTAAGACAACTTCTGAAACTTTGTCAAACATGCAAGACAACTTTGAAATTCTGTCGGACACCTACGACAACTTTTGTAACTGTGTTGGACATATAAGACAACTTTTGAAACTATGTCGGACATATAAGACAACTAACGGATGCAGTCCAGAAAGTGAGCCAACTTACTAACGCGGGCTTGCGCTTCTGTAAGTTGTTTTCTTCAAGTTTCGCCCTGCCTCAACCCGGATGACCACGGGCATGGAGATCATTTGTATCTCTGAGCTCGAGCCGTGTCAGTGCTAGACATGATCTCGTGCATTCGTTACCTTTTCAATGGGCTCCTGGTCGCACAAGCCCGCATGCAGACTTCATACACACAAAGATCGGGCGCTTCCTTTGTTTGCGCACTTCCTTCAACCCTGTTTTGTTCATCTAACGGGAGTAAGGATCGTACGCCGCCATCGATCGTTTTTTGTTCTTGGGGCAAATTACATTTGATAGACACAAAGAACGCTGTTGGAGCGGGTGTTGTTGTGCAGGTCCATGTCTCATCAGCATGGAGCAGCATCGAAGCACAACAAGTGCGACTACTCCTTATTTGTATTTGCACTGCTTGTGTGCTACGTTCGCGTACGTGCGCCTGTACAATCACCGTCCGAGCGCGACGCAGCATCACGATACCAAAAACGAAGAAACAGCCTAAGAAATGGACAGCTTTTCTTATTCTTCCGCTCACTAGTTTTGAGTGTTTATTTTTTTCCTCTGGGTCCAGACTCTCTTCATGCCCGCCCGCGGTTAATGCTCTTGTGAAGAGAAGAAGGAGTTTCGCTCTGGGAGGCGAGAGCGTGCAAATGCATGTTCGGAGGTGGTCAGTGCTACAGCGCCACTCTCAGCGTTGACATTGAGGGCGTTGGGCAGAAGTCACACTCCACTCGCCACCAGAGCCAATCCTTTTCCCGAAGTTACGGATCCAGTTTGCCGACTTCCCTTACCTACCTACTGGTTCTGTCGGCTAGCGGCTTTTAGCCTAGGAGACCTATCGCAGTTAAAACGGTACGGCTCGATGCAAGATACAGGTTAGACGTTAATTCTGGCGTTTTAAATTCTGGCGGATTTGGCTGTCCGCCAGAAATACAAATGCCAGAATTAACGCCGCCACAATTAAAAGCGCACTGTCAGATCCCGCCCACTGCTACTGCTCTCCTCGAAGGCCGAATGAAGGTGCGCCGTGACCGCAAATACAGCTACCTCGCCTCTGCGCCTGATGCGGTTTCGAAGGAGCAGGTTGTGAAGTCCTGGGGTGCGGCAGGGCTTCTTCGTGCCGTGTGGAACTATGTGCCCTCCTCCACCCTCACTATCTACTACGACCAATACCGGCGGCTCGCCGAGCTTGACATTGAGGAAGCCGAACCGATGGGTCCAGACAACGAGGCCGACGAAGAAAGACCGGCTGCAAGTGAGCCTTTGGGCACCGATCAGCCTCCCGCGAGCGCGCCTGCTGTTAGAACAAGCCAGTCTGTTTCTCGGCGACAACACAGAACGCCAGACGCTGCAACCCCCGTGGCTGCTGGCCATCAGCCCTTTGTGCTTGTGGTGAGAAAAGGAAGGCCCAAGCAAGAGAATCTAACTAACGACCAGCGCAAAGCAGCGGACCGTGCGCACACGGCAGCAAAAAAAGCGCAGAAGCGCCCGAGAACGGCCGGACTCCAAACATTTGGTTTTGGGGCTCCCCCAGCCAAGAGACGTCTGGCCGACATCGATTGACGAACCAGAACACGCTTTCCCTCACTACCCACTTGCTAAATGATCACTCTAATGGAGCGCTAATCTGGTCATGCAACAGGTGAACTACGGACACACAGTGTTGGCCTTCTGTGTTTTTTTGATGAAAAACGCCCACCCGCCAGCATAGCCCTCCCTTTCCCCCTCACGCGTTACTGCTTTCTTTTTCGTTTCTTGAACGTTGCCCTTCTTTTTTCTGTCCAAACCCCTCGTGTGCCTTCTACTGTACCGTTTACCCACGGTACCAATCACCACGATGCCATTTTCCCTCCTCCTCTGAAATAAATAATTAAATCAAAAAGGCCGAAAAATCGAAAAATCCCGGTCCGCCAGAAAGAAAAACGCCACCTTTAAAGACGACGCAGTTAAAGCCGCCAGAATTACCGTCTAACCTGTAATGAGATCCCCCCTGTTTTTTCTTTTTCTTTTTTTTCATCCACAACCAGGGGTTATTTTAATCCCCGAAATTCTGAAAAATCCCGGTTAAAAAATCTTTGATATGGCCAGAAAAAATTTTTCCCCACGCTGCGCGTGGGAAGCATGGATTGCTGAAGCAAGCAGTGTCCCACACAGTAGCGTCATACGCTAGCACAGTGTCGACCACAGTGGCAGCACCACTAAAACCAAATGCGGCGAGCGACATCCCTTTTAGTTTCAAAATCCTTTCAGGCCTGTGAGCTTCAGGATAGCAAACGATCCTCCAGTGACTGATTACTGGTGTGATGGAAAACACAATCTGGCTGCTGCTTCTCCACTTTGTTGTAGCCTTCACTTGTCAGTCCCAGTGGGCACTACAGCGATGGCCTCAACGCCTTTCAACGAATCAGGGCGAAGCTGCTCACGACAGGCGCCCCCCAACACGCTAATCCCAACGCCCCTCATGCCCCATAGATATTTCTGGACCACATCGCTGGCAAGCCGTGTACACACAAAACAGCAACTACGACTCCAGGATCTGAGCCTGTAGCCTGGGTCCCTTGCCAAAAAGTTTTCACCAGAAATCCCCATGGTTAAAAAATCTTTTTTCACCAGCCTGTTTTCAGAATTTTTTTTTTTTGGTGAAAAAAAAATGTTTTAACCATACAGGATAATCCCTGTCCACAACTTGGACCACAAGTAAATCGCCTCCGCGCCAAGCCGTTCCCGGATTTGGAAAATCGGTGGCCACTTGACCCGTAGGTCCGGTAGCTCTGCAGCACCGCGCCGCGTGGAGCTTGCTGCCGAGGAAAATTCGAGCTCAGACGAAATCGTTTCTGCCAGCAAACTGTGACTAAAGTCACGATTTTGACTGATCAGTGTTTGATCGTCTTCTTTTTTTTACGTAAAGCTAGATTCAGGACGCAAGTGAGAATGCCACGGTTTGCGGTGACAAGGCCTCTCAGTTCCGACATTTTAGGGGGATTAGCTACTGTTACTAAATTTGGACGAATACAGTAACAGTAGCGAATCCCCTGGAAGCAGGACGCAAGTGAGAATGCCACGGTTTGCGGTGACGAGCCTCTCAGTTCCTCCGAAACTTCGTGTTTGGCAAAAATACTCGACGTAGCTGCTTTTGACTCCGAATGGGGGGTGGGAAAATATACCTCGCTTCCGTTCAACACGCGGTTCGGTAGTTACAGCACTTGGGATCCCTTCGGTTCTATGTCTGGCAGCCCAAGCTGGCGCAAAGAAAAAAAAGAGGTGGAAAAAACAGGTGCTTCGTTTTGTTTGTGCGTGCCGGTTGATCGTTTCCCCACTTTGTATCTACCCTGTGTCATTTTCAGGTAAACGCGCTGCCTACGTCTTTTCAAGATTGCTACTAAAGGAGCACCCGAGTCCTTAAAGCCACGGACACATGAAGGCGGACCATCATCTGCGCTGACTGAAGAACAGGACAAATGCTGACACAGCCAGAACCACGATGCTACCAGAGCACAGGAAGATTCGTGTCGGGAAGAAGGCCCCCGTGCCTGCATAGCAATCCTAACCTAAAAATAACGCTAAAATACTCGAGGGGCTGCCTTGTGCTTACTTCGAAGGAGGCTAGAGGGGGAGAAAACAATACAACTACAAAATGGATCTTTTTTTTTTGAACGCTTACGCCCGCCACTAAACCCAGATTCACCTGTGTTTCGTGTGGGCTCCAGCACATTTACCTCCTTTGATCTTTTGCAGCTGGCAGCCTCCTCAAGCATTTCCTACAAAGCAGGTGCTTATACAAAAAACTCTGAGTGGCCTATGACTGCGACTCGCTAGACCGCACCGACGTGTCTTTTTACGGTGGCAACCTGCAAAGTAAACTCCGCACAGTGGACCTGGGCCCGCCACTAAACCCAGATTCACCTGTGTTTCGTGTGGGCTCCAGCACATTTACCTCCTTTGATCTTTTGCAGCTGGCAGCCTCCTCAAGCATTTCCTACAAAGCAGGTGCTTATACAAAAAACTCTGAGTGGCCTATGACTGCGACTCGCTAGACCGCACCGACGTGTCTTTTTACGGTGGCAACCTGCAAAGTAAACTCCGCACAGTGGACCTGGGCCCGCCACTAAACCCAGATTCACCTGTGTTTCGTGTGGGCTCCAGCACATTTACCTCCTTTGATCTTTTGCAGCTGGCAGCCTCCTCAAGCATTTCCTACAAAGCAGGTGCTTATACAAAAAACTCTGAGTGGCCTATGACTGCGACTCGCTAGACCGCACCGACGTGTCTTTTTACGGTGGCAACCTGCAAAGTAAACTCCGCACAGTGGACCTGGGGTTGCCGTGCAGCACCAATGGTTGAAGTGCGAGGAGGCAATCCTGCGAGCGACTGAGGGCCGCAAGTACCTTTACTGGAATGGGGATTGCAAGAACGTGCTTGGATTGTCTAAGTGCACAACCGTGTGCTCATCTACACTCTGTTTACGTTTTGTTTAGTACGGACACACGAGGAGGGTCGTCGTCAGAATGTTCACGCACGCCGCGGTATTCCCACACGGTCGTACGGGTCAGCCTCAGAAGCTGGAGTTGAGCAGCGGGTGCCACACCCCGCTGCTCAATACATGCTACAATACATGATTTTCGGGTGTTGCATGTACACGCATTTTTGGGTTCTGGCTCACCCGGCGTGTCGGGCGTGCCGCGTGGAACGCTGATGAGTGCCGCACAAACTGCCTCCTGCGTGATGTGCAACTGGCGGCGTATCTCCTACAACCTGTTAAATTTAGGAGAAATCTATATTCAGTCGTAGAAGACCCTGCGCGCCCTCGGGTATTTCCTACAACTGTGAGACATATATGCAGTCTCCGAAGACCTGCCTCAAACCCACCCGAATTCTCCTGTTGTAGGTCTGCTCCAGTTCCTACTGTATACCGAAGGAGCAGAGAGAGAGAAAGAGAGAGAGAGAGAGAGAGAGAGAGAGAGAGAGAGAGAGAGAGAGAGAGAGAGAGAGAGAGAGAGAGAGAGAGAGAGAGAGAGAGAGAGAGAGAGAGAGAGAGAGAGAGAGAGAGAGAGAGAGAGAGAGGCGAGTTGGAGCGCAGGGACCATCCTCCGAGGAGTTTCCGGTCGCCTCGCTACTGCCACGTACTTCTAAGGCGGGCGTAGGTCGTTCCGTCGGAAGCGCGGTGCGGGCCGCGGCCCCGTCACCGAAGGTGATGGCGTCGGTGTTGACACAACCGGGGCAAAGGAGGTTGTAGTATGGCTAAAGATAAAGTGGTGTCACCTGAGGGCCGCCCAGCCGTTAAGCAGCGGCTGCCGGCTTATCCCGTGACACCTTTTATATGTACGTTATTGAAAGAGTAGCGTTGGCACTCTTTCAGGTTCGTTCCCTCGTAGCTCGCCGGGAACGGGCACTCCAGTGAAACTGGGTATGTTACCGTTTCAGGTTTGGATTTTGGGAGCATTGCCTCGAGCAATTGTCGAACTGCTGAAAACAGCAGGCGCGCGGGCAGATCACTTGTGTCGGCTTTTCTTTTGTACCTCTCGTGGTGAGTCAACTATTCGAAATGCAAGAACAAGAAGCAATATGAGTGCGGCGTAAGAGACGAAGAGACGAATCCGGATGGAGGGGAGAGGCGGCAACGGGGAAATGAAAGATCGAGGGAACCCTTCTTCCGGTTTCCGGGTTGCGGCAGTACAAATTTGAAGTGAAGAAGAAGAAAGCGGCGAATACGACTATTCAGCAAATGGTGGTTGAGGTGAAAGCTGTGTCACGGGGGGGAGTATACAACGTGCCACTGCCACACGTGTTCGGTGCCATCCGTTTCGTAGGCCGGGGGGGGGGGCCGGGGGGGCCTGCCCTGCTTCGCTCGCCGATCACTGTCGGAATATATCATGCGAGAAGCGGAGTACGCAGCTATTCAATCCACTAGACACACGATTTCTACATCGTCCCCTCCTCCCCTGCACAGAACGAGAACTACCCCTTCGTTCTTTCGATGCATGTAGTACGCTGCCAACTACTCGATTCTTAGCAGCATCTTGATAAAGACAGGCGCTTCGGGTTGTTTGTACGTGACGGTTGATGGTTTCCTCCACTTGAGTTTACCCTGTTTCTCTTCCAGGTCAGGGATTCTGTACGACCACCAAACACGCCGCCTACCTCTCTTTGAGAACTTACAAAACACCGCGGGACGCCCCCGCAAGATTGTCAGTACCAAAGTACAGCAAGCCCGGGTTCCTGAGCATGAGAATATTGCTGGAGGCGAGCGCAGGTTCTTCAACAGATGAGATAGAGCCGGCGACACGTCGAGTTGTCGAGTGTGCCCGCTTGGTTGAAAGGCGAGTGATACTTCGTGTCATTTTTTGGTGAGTCTCCATGATCAGCAGCTGCACTACACGTTCCTTATCACATAAGTCTTTATGTTCAATCTGCGAGTCAGCTACATTGTTTCTCATCACACAAGTTTCTATGTTCAGCCTGCGAGCCAGCTACACTACTGTACCTCCTCACATGTTCAGCCTGTAGCCAGCACACTAATGTTTCTCGTCGTATAAGTCTATTTTCAGCCTGCTAGCCAGCTTCTATGTTGTCTGTGAGACAGCTACACTGCTGCTTCTCGTCGCATAAGTCTCTATGTTCAGCCTGCTAGCAGCCAATCTACGAGGCAGCTACACTACTATACCTCGTCACGTAGTCTCTGTTAGCCAGCTACGAGACTGATACACTACTGTTTCTCGTCGCAAAAGTCTCTGCGAGACAGCCTCACTACTGTTTCTCGTCGCACAAGCCGGTCGCTGTGCAAGGCGCAGGACCCGGCTTCGGGGGCAAGTCTTCGGGCTGCGTCGCGCAGCTGAACCTTCTGGCCTTGCTCGGGCTGTGGTCTGACGCCCGCTGCAGGGTAGCGAACGCGTGGGAGCTGAGGGTGGACGGCTGCCGGTGGAGCCACAGGTCGTCGCTGGCGTGGCTGTGCGGGGAGTTGTAGTTGAGCGAGTCGGAGAATGACACCCGATTCGCGTCGAGGGTCTCGCGCGGGCTCAGCGGGCACGGGTTGGCGAGGGCGTGGTTCATGGGCGACGTGACCCACGCGGGCGGCGGCGTCGGCGGCGGCGCCGCGTGCGACGTGAGCCCCGAAAAAGCGAGCGCGTCGTCGTTTTCGTACAAGTTCGCGTCCTCGCTCCCGATGACGCTGACCTCGCCGTCGGGCCTCCTCAAGAACGGCGGCACCAAATCGAGCCCGCCGTCCTCCATCGATACACTGTCCCTCGTCCTCTCCCCCGCCTTATCGCCACCCTGCCCTTCACTGTGCTTGCTGTCCTCTTCCACCAGCAGCACACACCCAGACGACGCCAGGCGTGAGGGATACTTGATCTGTTCGAGTTCGTACTTGAGGTTGTTGTACACGAAGCAGGTGACCATTTTTTCGACGACTTCGTGGCCGGGGTCGCGGTAGCCGAGCATGTTGTTGTACGACGCGATGGCCAGCGGCTCCTCGGTCCGCTGCACGAAGTAGTTCCCCGGCTGCTGCCAGTCCTCGGCGACGGCCTCGTCGTCGCCCGTCGCCGACGGCGCGGCCGAGTGGGCGGCGGACGCTCGGCGGAAGCCCTGCTTCGGCGTCCGGCGGAGGATTTGGTGGCTGCAGACGACGCCGTGCCCGTCGCTCTCGCGCTTGTGGTACAGCCGGTTGCGCTGGCTCGGCACGTCGCAGCGGAGGGTGGTGATGGTGATGAAGCTGGTCGTCTTCGGCACGGGGTAGTCCTCGGGCGGCTGGTACCGGAGGTGGAACCGCAGGATCTTCGCCTGCGTCCCGACGCCCACCAGCTGCAGAATCGGCTGCAGCGCCCGGTCGAGCTTATCTTGGAAGAGCCGGCGGTTGTCGATGATCTTGTGCCGGGGGTGCCCGAGCCACGAGTGCAGGAGCTTGTCGTCCTGCGCCCGCGCCTCCTCCTGCGTTTCGGTGCGCGCGAGGTTGTTCGCCGTCGTGTAGTACTCCTCGGCGCCGTTCGCCGCCGTCACGAGGTGCAGGACCAGGTCGTACCGGCCGTCCCTCAGCCCTGACGTGCTCCAACCCCCCGACTGCAGGATCTGCTGCCACAGCCGCGGCGTGCAGAAGGCCCGCCCGTCCATGCTTCCCCGATCGCACAGAACGACGGCGCGTTTGTCTGTTCGCGTTTTTGTGTTGATAGAGTCGACGCGGACAACATGGCTCAGTACCCCCTTTGTTTTTTGAGCTAACAATGCATTGTTGGTACTGGAAACTTGTAGTTGGTGGACTACGCGAAACGTACCAAGGCAGGTGAGTTCCGCTAGTGTCCACAAAGCAGATTTATAGGTCGGTGGTTGGCGCACGCAGGGAGTGTTGATCGGTATAGTCTCCGGAGTTGACCATTGAGGCTGGGTGCTGGGTGAAGGAGATGTAGACAGATTCGCACACTTTAACTTTGGCTAACCAAAGCTGACTAATGAGATCCACACCAAGACGGTTTGATAGAGAGCACAGACAACCAGTAGACCAGTTCCCCGCTTTTTCGGACCCCTTTCCACACCTGCTGCTGCTAGAGCTGACGCTGTACGTCTCATCACCTAACCCTGGTATGCCCCGAGAGTACGCGCAGGCCTTACTCTGCACGCGCGCGCGGTATTGGGAACAGGAGCGACGTACCCAGCAGTACGATACATAGGCAGTGCAGATCGGTTTAAAGTTTGAAAGGCTCGTGTTACAGGGGGGGTCAATTTCAATATCGCAGTCTACTGATTGAACTTTGAAATCGCGCACTCGCCGAGCCAGAATTCTGAATACAATTCAACTTATGGGATGCAAACGAACTCTATTTGATGGTGCTCGTTGTCAGGTTGCAAAACTCTTAGACACACTTTTGAAAGCTACAGTCTGGGTACTTTATTTCGTACAGCAACGCCCGAGATTAGCCTTCTTGATTAAGATGGATTTGATCCCGGCGGGTCTTTCCAAATTGTTTGGATTGATCCCGGAGGGGTACCCGGTGAGGAGGAGGTGGTATCATGTACCCACCTTTCTAGAGTTCTTGATACTGAAGAGCTTCGACTTCATAGTGTCGTGCGCTTTTCCTCAACAGCAAGAAGTGGACAATACGTCAAACACAGTGGGGCTCGTTGAATTGGTGGAAGAGGGTGAAGAGGTTCACTGCATCGTCTCGCTAGGGTTCCTCGTGTGAGATCTTGCTGAGGCCGGTTCAGCGTGGTCAGCCTCACACTCACTTCATTAACAGATCGGACGCCGCCACCGAACGGTGACCGTGCAAGAGGGACGGACGGCGCCTGCTCCCAGCGGCAGTGCCTGACTGAAAAGCTCGCGTAGCTTTGCTAGAAGATCCAATGCGCACCTCATCCGCCTGCAGTACTGCCGTTCGAGCTTGACAGCCACTTCACTGAATCAAGCTACCATGGTAGTGTGGATGCATGCCTCCCCATGGAAGTTGCACGAATCTGACCCGTCAGCGGCTGGCGACTACCTCTACCCATACTACGTATGTGTGCCAGTATTGGACCGCGTCGTGTCATGCTTCGGTCGCTTCTTGCCCCGCGTACTGTTTGTCTCCGGTGCGCGCTTCGTGTCCGCTATGGTGTCTGACGAGCCCGAGGAATCACCAGACGATTCGGCGCATTTCCTGTTCTCCCTCGCAGGTTGTCTCCGGCAGTGATCTCGACCCTCCATGTTCCTTGCCTTAGCCTGCTCGTCTTCGCGGCTGTCCACCTTTGGTGTGCGCTTCTCGTTCGGCTTCTTGTGGGCGCTTCCACCTGCTTGCTCGTCGTCGCGTCTCGAGTGGTCCAGACTGGTGAATGGTTTCCCCTTTTGCCCTTTGGGCGCCTGCCCCAGCTGTTGGTCATAGTACGCTCAGCATTCAGGCGCCGTCGGAGTGCACATTTGACGTTGACTCCTTCCATCAAAGAGGGACTAAGCGACGCCCTCTAGGTTGCGCTTCCTCGAAACGAACCATCGTATTTCTCGCAGGGTACCATTTGGGTTTGATTGCCTGAACAAGCACAAACTGCGGGCAGGCGGTGCGTGTTCGTTGAAGATGGCACGCAAGATGCCGGAAGCCACCCATGACTTCACCACCACTTCCTACGAGGTGGTGGCCAAAGCCTTGACGAGGTACTGCTACTTAAAGCCCTGGAAGGGCTCAGCATCAGCGCTGTCGCATCAGCATGCCGACCAAACTGGCGGCGCCCTTAGCCACTGGACCGTGCTCGGTAAGGAATGGTCGCACGGTGCATACAGTGATTGAGAGGCAGGGACCTCTGCAGGGGGGGTTTCTGCAGACGTTCTAGCGGCTTCATTTTCGGCGATTATATTTTGTCGGCAACCCCCAAACCACCAAAAATTAAAAACGCCAAAAAAAAAAAATCTGCTTCTGCTGTAATATTAAAGACACGAGCGTCCAAAAACTGTACACGAATAAAAAACAGAAGAAGTAGCGCAAGGTAAGAAGCTCGGTACCAGCCCCCTGTCGCCGACACTTTGCCAAAAGTTCACGTTAAGTGTGCTGCTGCTGTGCATCTGCGTGCCGACGCACACACCGACGCCCGAGGGTATGGGCGTTGACGAAGGCGCTGGAGCAGACAACTCCACGCTCCGCGGTGTTGGAAGTCGCCCGCGAGGTCGAGGGCACCGCGGAGGCGGGCCAGAGGTGGTTACACAGACGAGGAGCGCCTCCCGAGGGTGTGGCCCAGTGCCTGTGAAGGCGTTCTTGGTTGTTGGTGTTGTTCGGAGAGTTGTTGCTTAGATTCGCTGCTGATCTGCTGTGTGGTTCTGAGCTCAGTTATGATAGGTGGATGCTACCCAGGGTAGCATGCGACCGGGGGGTGGATGGTTGAGCTGATGGGGCTGTGGGCATGGGTGATGCCGGGAATCGCGTGGCTGGCGGTTGGCGTCGGCTCCGTCTGCCACCGCGGACGAGTTCGCGGACTTGCTTCTTTCAAAGTTCCATCTCTGAGGCCGCCTCCCTGTCGCCGACTCTCTGCCATAAGTTCGCGTTAAGTGTGCTGATGTGCATCTGCGTGCCGATGCACACACCGACGCCGAGGGTATGCGTTGACGAAGGCGCTGGTGCAGACAACTCCACGCTCAACGCTCCAGCGTAGGCCTTTGTTAACTACTGGATGGGTTGGTGATGGCGCCAGGTCTGCGCTAACATTTCCATAGTCGCGGATGGCAAGGCGGTCGCTTTTCGCGATCACAGTCGAGATGCGATCGAAAGCCGCGCCAACGGACTCGTGCTGGGGCAGGCAGCAGGGCCGCCGACGAAGGATGGGCGCCAACAACGACAAGCGATACCGAGTCCGCGATTCCACGCGACGCACCCCAGCCGAACATAGCCTTTCCTACTCTCACGAACAAGATGTTGTTGTTGCCATTCAACCCAGGTACCCAATTGTAAGCTGCACAACTTAGCCCTCGACTCAATTCTCTGGCTAGCGTAAGACTGACCTCCTTTCGAAAGCTTGTGTCTAGGCTTCCGCCGATCCGGTCTAGGAAAAGCACTCAGCCTCATACAAATGGGGAAGGCGTACAGGAAAGTGGTTGCACAGCCGTGGTTCTGCGGCCATGAATACTCCACCACCGTGTTGACATCTGACGGTTGTGCGGTGTGTTTCGAGGCGCGCACAGTTGTTGACCGCGACCGAGGATGTGATCATGAAGATACGCAATGACACACGAGAAAGCCGGCCAGAACAACAAGAAAACAGCCCGTTCCCTCCGCACCTGGAATGGGCCGCGACCTTTTTGCCAGAGGAGGCCTATCCGGCAGGGTGGACGCAGGGAAAGCCGGACTGGAAGGCGAGGGCTGAAACGACAGGAAGAAGCTCAAGCACGGATCCGTGCAAAGGAGCTCCCCCTATCGAGGCCCCAGAAGGCGCGGTGAAAACTTCCCGTCCCGGAGGGGTTTGCTCGGATCACAGAAAGCCGCGATGCAGTGGGTGTGTCACAAAGCGCCTACCGGCGGAGGCCTGCTGTCGCCTCAAGCAGCATCATCACGGATCGGATGGTCTAAGGAAGGCCGCGGATGCACTTTTGCACAGCTCACAGACTAGGACGCTGCGGCGATTGCGTAGCCGCAAACGAAGCATTAGCCAGCTGCTGCTCGAAGCATCACGCAAACAGAAGAGCGGACAAAGACCCCTACTCCCAGCCCGGCCGTCACTTCGCCATATATGAGCGTGGTCGTACTTTCGTGAAGGGAGGCACCACGTTAAAACGGGTCCGCAACACACACACACACACACACACACACACACACACACACACACACACACACACACACACACACACACACACACACACACACACACACACACACACACACACACACACACACACACACACACACACACACACACACACACACACACACACACACACACACACACAGGGGCTGGAAGAAGATCAAATTATTAAAATATACAAAACATCATGCCTGCACCTCCACGTGGTGGCCCCGGGCAACGCGGCGACTCTGCTGGGCCGCCGCGGCCGACGCAGGCCAACGACGCGAAAGCACCTGGCACTGGCTGGGTGCTGGCGGGAAAACGGCGAGGCCAGCTGGCACAGCTCAGGCCAGAGGACTGGCCCGTAGCGGTCGTAACGGCCAACGACATCAGGAAGCCGGAGACGACACAGGGCGTAGCCCTGGTCACATGGGCGGACGCCACTGAGTTGGCGAAGAAGAGCCGGAAGGGACGACTGGCCGTGGTCGTCCTCGGGGCCAAAAGGCGGGAAGGCGAGGGGGTGGAGACGACGGTGGTGACGCGCAGAGGTCCGCGAACTGAAGTCCGCCCGGCCGTCCTGCTGCAGCTTGGCGACGAGCTGGTTGGGACGCTGCTCCGAAGGACAAGCGCACCCCTGCCGCCCGCGGACGAACACAGGGTGTCCGTGGTAGTCGCGCGCCGGTACGCGACGGTGGAAGGGTGGACGGGCTGTGGGGCGGACGCCAGGGCCTGGCTTACGGGCCATTTCGTGGGAGAGGGCGTACCCCGGGAGGACATCAAGTCGCTTACGGGGATCGAGACGCGCGGCACCCCCGGCCCCACGGCCCAGATCCGCGCACTACTGCGAGTCGCTGGACGCAGCAAGGAGGGCGCCTTGGCGGCTTCGGGGAAAGGGGGCGTCTTCACAACGCTGAAAGGGGACGGAAGAGGCGCGCTATGGCTGAGGGACGACCTTACCCTGGACGAAGCGAGGAAAGCCGCTGCGCGCGCGAAGACGAGCCTCATCGTCAGTGTGCGCGGCATGGGCGTACTAAAAGGGGAGGGGGAACAGGCCGAGGCGGCTATGAGAGCGTTGCTGGGGACGGCGGCTGCGCAGGAGGAGGAGCAGCCGGGACAGCCGGGCCAGATCTGGGACGTAGCCGGGTTTCCGCGGACGATCTCGCCGGTGCAGGTGGCAGCGTTTCTCCACGCGGCCGGATGGACGGGCGTCGAGGTGATCCGCGTGATCCCGAAGCGCAGCAAGCGCCTCGCCGTCGTCCGCGGCCCGGAGCCACCGGCCTGGATTTTCCAGGTCGAGACGACTGGGGAACTGGTCACCGTGTCGACGGTCAGGGAGAAGGACGAGGCGCAACCGAGATGGGTGCAGACAAAGGGGACGGAAGAGACCCGGACAGACCCGGCCGAAGACGGAACAGAGCGTCAGGGAATGACCTACGCCAAGGCCGCTTTCATCGGCCTGTACGGAAGGAAGCAGGGCTTGAAGGCCTGGAGTGACGGCAGACCGCAGACGACCCAAGCGGCGCCAGCAGAAACAGGACAGCAGAGCGGGCCCCCGGGGAACCCCGGCGCCGACATCCCGCAAACCTCGGACGCACCACCGCCGAACGCCGGAAAGGGGGGCAAGAAAGGAAAGAAAGGGGGGAAAGCAGGAAAGCACCAGCCGCAGCCAGCCGAACAGGACGCGCAGCGACCCGACGAGGTGAGGGCAAAGCTCGAGAGGGAGGTGTCCGAGCTGCGCGCCCAGAACGCTGACATGTGTCGGAAGATGGAGGAGCTGGGGACGCTGGTGCAGGCCTTGCGTGCGCAGCTCCAGGCACGGACAGGCGACCCCCAGAAGACGACGTCACCCTCGCCGAAGCGGCAGTCGCTGGCGGAGCCGGACAAGGTCAAGAAGCGGCCGAGGTCGCTGACCAAGTCCAAGTCGCGGTCACCGGAGCCCCCGAAGCAG
Source organism: Diplonema papillatum (assembly GCA_030068145.1). Classification (NCBI taxonomy): domain Eukaryota; phylum Euglenozoa; class Diplonemea; order Diplonemida; family Diplonemidae; genus Diplonema; species Diplonema papillatum. Next base: position 89,681 of record JAPJBO010000857.1, read on the forward strand.
CCACCGTCAAAGGCGACGAGGACCCTGAAGCAGATGGGCTTCGGGAGCACGGCGCCGGCCCGTAAATGAAGGCAGAGCCCCCTTGGCGGGGCGGGGGAGGAACACGGACATGCCGGCTACGACACGACGGGAAGGAAGCTCGTTGGGGGGGGACCTGTAACTATCCTCGCCGACGAGCGGTGGGTACGAGCTGCGACCCGCGAGATGCTTGGCCGCGCATGCCCGGTGCCGGGAGACGGGAACTGCCAGTTCTCAGCCATCGCACAACGGCACGGGACAGTGGATGCAGAGCGACTGCGACAAATGGTAGTTGATGAGATGGGGGCGCGCCCGGCTGACTACCGTCCGTACATGGTGATGGAACCGGGGCCGGACAGTCGAGGGCTCACGGTGGCGGAAGAGTTGGCCAAGTGGCAGGCTTACCTGGCGGCCATGCGGAGGAACGCCACGTACGGCGATGAGCTGACACTACGGGCAGCGTCGCGAGTGCTGCGCTGCGACATCTGGGTGCTGAACGCGACGAGCCGGGAGGCCCTACGTGGATGCAGACAACCGTCGCCGACCGCGACCATTGTTCTTACGTACCGGCCGGAGCACTACGACACCGTGATTCTACCGCTGCCGAGCCAGCGCCTGCTGGAGGCGACGACAGGCGACACGGTACCCTTGGCGCGGCTCGCTCTGATTAATGCTGGCCCGGTTGCTGGCACAGACGCACCGACCCACCACCTACCAACCGGCGTGCCCGCCGCTGCGCGGACCCGGCAACGGAACACGCGCCCCCGCGCGCCCGAACCAAGGTTACCCAGCATCGCCGAGGCGAAGCAGGATCGATCATGGAGCCCGCACGACGACGATATAGTGATCGTCACCATAAACGTGACATCCTTGGACACGGAGAAGCTGTTGGTGGTGGCCCTGCTCAAAGCAGATATAGTCGTACTGCAAGAGACCCGGGTAACCAAGGCAGAAAAGGCGTACATGGGTTCATTTCTCGCGGCGTACGGATGGAACGTGCACTGGGGCGACGACGTAACGATGGTGGAAGGTGGAGACGGGAGAAGCCAAAGAAGACCTGGTGGAGTGGCAGTGCTAACCCGTCAGCACCTCACAGCGCAACTAGTGGCAGCGGTTGAAGACTCAGAGAAGAGAGTGGTGGCATCGACGCGCGTTGTGCATGTTGTCGTAGCCCTGGGGGACGGCAGAACAGCATTACACATATTCTCGTTGTACGGGCAGAGCGGGAACAGCGTGCAGGTGCAGGGGGAAAGGGAGCAGTTGATAACAGAGGTGTTGGGTATAGCGGCAGGCCTGGGGCAAGTGCCGACCCTTGTAGTGGGTGACTTCAATTGTTCGACAGAGACCAGTTCAGTACTAGCCGCAGCATGCCGGTCGGGAAGATGGGCAGATGCGGCAGCCGCTTACGCGGTAGGCCAAGGCGAAGAACCACCGTGCACGTGCTGGGCGCCGAATGCGACAGGAGGGAGCAGGATAGACTTGTGCCTCGCCAATGCCTGTGCGGCACCAGCCATCAGCAAGGTCTGCACAGTGGAAAGGAAAAACAGCGAGTTCCACACGCATGCACCAATGTACGTGACGATGCGCCAGCAAGTGTTCCGAGAGCGCCACAGGCGCGCAATACTCCCGACAGCATTTCCTCGGGCATATCCGTTGCTCAACCTGAGTGAGAAGAGTCTTTTAGAAGTGTTCGCCAACGAGGCAAAAGAGGCCATGACGGGAGCTATGAGTCTGAAACAGCTATCGCAACACGCAGAAAGCTATCTGCTCATGTTGCACAGGCGCGAGCTCGCATTGCCGTCCAGGGCGTACAAGGGACGCGGGAACCAAGTGGTCAGCGACTCGCGACTAGCCACCAAATTCCAGCACTCGTCAACAAGGGGTGCCTCCACGAAGCAAACTCGAGCACGAGACGAGCTGTTGGGGCACCTGCGGACATTGGTACAAGCAGCCCGGGAGCGACTGAGATCTGACATACCGTATCCGCTTACAAGACGAGAGGAAAAAGCGAGAGAAGCCGCACGGAAGAGGGTAGGAAGAGGCCACATCCCGGAGGCAGTCGCCAACATCGTGATGTCAGGCGATCTCTCCGAGTTACAAGCGCTTCAAAGCGCCTTGACGAGCCTGGAGGGATCCCAGAGGGCAGCATTCTCCGCGCTCAGACGGCACAGAAAGGCGCAGTGGACGCATAAGATGCAGGAAGCATGGGCGCATGGAAGGGGCTTAGTGTTCAATTTCATCGCCGATAAATATGCCTCGCCGTTGACGTTCCTGCGACGGGACGACGGAACCCTGACGGCGAACGCGGCGGAAATTGACGAGATCTTGAGGGGCGAGAAGGCGTGGGGTGGAATCTTTCAGCGATACACGACGCGGGAGGAACCGTGCTGGGGGCGGTTTCTGCGGATGTACAGCCCCGTCCTGCCAGACAGGGCCGAAATGGAGTGCGAGGCGATAACGGTGGGTGACGTGAAAGCAGCGCTTGCGAAGATGAAGAAGTCAGCCTCAGCTGGGATGCACGGGTGGAGGATCCACGAGCTGCAACAGCTGCCGAACTCGCTTCTGGAAGGGTTCGCACGAGTACTAAATGAGGTGGAGGAAAGCGGAGAATGGCCGGAAGAACTGATGCACGCTCTCGTCTCGCTGATACCGAAACCGAAGAGCACAGGAGATCCCTTGTCCCAACGACCGATCTCAGTGGCACCGGTGCTGTACAGGATATGGGCTGCTGTCAGGGCTAAAGACGCGCAACGCTGGATGGACGAACTGGCTCCAGAGGGGCTCCACGGCTGCCGGCCTAAGCACAGCACGGAAGACCTTTTCTGGCATCTGGCAGCCGAGATCGAAGAGGCGCACCTCATGGGGCGCCCGCTGTATGGCATCGCGTTCGACTTTAAAAAGTGCTTCGATTCGGTGCCCATCAACGTCACCCTGCAACTCGCAAAGAAGCTGGGATTCAACCGAAAGGTACTTCGGGCATTAGAAGCCGCATACCGACAAATGCAACGGCATTTCAAGGTAAACGGGACGGTCGGAGGTGGGTTTATCCCAACAAACGGGATCATGCAGGGCTGCGCAATCAGTGTGATACTGATTGGGCTGTTGATCAGCGTGTGGATGAGGCACGTAGCGCAAGAAGGACGTCCACGATCATACGTGGATGACATAACAGCCACGGCCAGAGAAGCAAGTCACCTGCAGACGATAGCGAACAAGACGGTACAATTCGAAGAAATGACCGGCTTATGGATTTGCCTAGCGAAATCCCACTCGTTTGGAACGACGTTGCGCCAACCAGCGGTCGAAATCATGAGCTGGCAAGAAGACACTGATGTTTTCGTCTCGGAAGACCCCCCGCGATTCTACAAACGGACGGACAGCTTCGATTGCCTTGGGGTCATGGTGCACGCACGTGGGCATGGACGCCAGCTGTCGAGCAGGATCCGACAACGCAGAGAAGGAGCAGTACTAAATTTGCAACGAATAAAAAGAATACCAGTACCGGCAACGGCACGTGAGACGCTGGTTTCAATGACCGCGTGCGCAAAAATGTACTACGGCATATCGGTCATGCCGTTAGACAACAGGACGTCGAACACCATGCGCCAGGCCGTCATGACAGCCCTATGGACCGGTCCCAGCAGACGTGCAGTTGAAGTGGTGATGCAGGTGCTTCACCACGGGCACCGGCTGGACCCTTACACTGCCCCGGCTTACATACGGATCCGGACATGGGTGCGACAAATGCGGAAGTGGCGGCACATCAGGACACTGGCGGGTGTGGCTTGGGCGCACAAAGAGACGTTACCGGATGGTTCTCCGCACAGGTTGATGTGGGATGCTCTAAGCCAGGCGGAGTGGGCGTGGACAACCCCTGACACCATCGGGTATACCAATGAGATCGGAGAGCAGGTCGTTTTTAACACGGACGATGCGAACGAGAAGCAAACGACAATCATGCTGCACGACTTGCGCCAGGCGCTACGACGCCAACAATTGGCAAAGATGTGCAACAGAAGGGAAGACTTGCGAGGATGTGCGCACGGGGTGGATGGAAGCGTAACCCGACATCTCCTCGAAGCTCTCGATAATGGATTGACAGGATACCAACAGGGGATGTTACGATCAATAATAGCTGGGGCCGTGGCAACTACAGGCAGAACGGGGAAAAACGAGACTTGCCCATATTGCAACCAGGACGAAAGGGAAACTGTGGCGCACTTGTGGTGGGAGTGTGAGGCTTGGAGGGGTATACGGCAGGAGCACGGCATGGGCACCGTGGACAGGACAACATGGCCGAATTGCCTGAGCATGTGCGGAGTCGCACCCATGCACAGACACGGCACGGACCCCGCCCTGCAGCCAGTACCACTCGACCATGGTGAAGCCTGCCAATTTGTAAGCAGGCTACAGCGATACTACCTGGCTGTACTGCGTGCAAGGCAGATAAGGGATGAGAGAGAGCAGGAGACAAGTCGCCACCATCGACTGACCCAATACCCGTGGGGGTGGAGAACAACGAGTCCAAGGCGGGTCTGCATTCCAAAGATTGAGGCCGAAACAATCACGCAGCAGTGGAAGCACGGCGGCGAATTGTGGAACGCCATGCACTGGTGGCTAAACAGACTTCGATGGGCGCACGTTGGATCGGAACACGCAGTGACTTTCTTGGAGTTGGCCATAGACTTCGAAGTCACAACGGGCGTGCGGCTGCCGATAGTGGCAAATCGGCGAATCCAACCGCCGGCAGCCTCGAAAGCCAAGGCGACGTCGGCCCGAGCCGTACTCCCCCCCAGAGAAACCACCGAGGGCCTATGCATGTACTTCGATGGCGGCTCAAGGCAGAACGGAACTGCACTGGCGGTGGCTGGGGCCGGAGCAGTCATCTACAAGGATGGGCTGAAGCTGGCGGAGACAACAGTTCCCTTGGGTCGGACCACCAACAACGTGGCCGAGTACAACGGCCTGATAGCGGGGATACGACTGCTCGGGGAACAGCCGGGCGACGTTGAAGGGCCGGTAAAAGTCAGGGGCGACTCACAAGTTGTAATAGGACCAGTAAACGGGACGGCCATGTGCAAACCCAACTTACGACCGTATTTTCTGCAGGCGAGGGCGAGCATGGCCGACCTGACACCGCGGTTTGAGTTCAGTCTGGAACACGTACCGCGGAGTAGGAACGTCGATGCGGACGCGTTAAGTAACGCGGCCATGGACAGGGTGCAAGCAGAGACGGGCGCGCAAGTAGGATTGATACGGGCGCAGTATGAGGAGTACAAGGGCAGTGCACTGGCGAAAGGTCAGTCTTTCCGAGCGGTCACCAGCGCGGTAGCACGAATCTGTGGCGTAGCGTGGCACTGTGGGCACGTCTCCAATGTCACCAGCGTCACAGCGCTAGGCGGAGGGGTAATGCTAGGCCTCTCGTGCCGAGCCGAGCTAGCCCCGCAGACCGAAGCAGTGTTGCAGGAAATGAGTCAGCCGCGCCCTGGCACACACACAGCTGCGACGGCACCCGCGAGCCCATTCGTCAAGGCACATGAGGCATGGGCAGCGAGCAGGCACCCGGAACACTTTTACAGTACAACATGGAAGGAGGAGGCGGAGTGGAAGGGAAGAGAGCAGGAGAGGGGCGCAAGCAGCCAGCGATCCCGACCAACAGCAAGGAAAGCGAGGAATGCGACGGCACGATGCGCGAAACATGATGAACCCCGCTGCACCGCGTGTAAGAAGAGGCGATTGCCCCCAGATACGTGTTGCGACCAGCAGCACATGGGACATGGAGCAGGGAGCCTAAACCAAACGAGGCTGCAGTTTAGATCAGAGCGTGGCCACCACGAGCAGCCGGCAGGACCATCAGCTGTGACGTGAGGATGTTGACAACGTGGGCTATACTCCGCTTCAGGGGTTACCCGAAATTGAATTCCAACACACACACACACACACACACACACACACACACACACACACACACACACACACACACAGGACGGTTGTACGGGGCGTCACCCGACGAGCGCAGCTGTCAGAGGCGACAGAAGGCATCATCGTGAGGATACGCGAACACGCGCAGGCGGGAATCGCGGACGAACATGAGAGCAGCCCTTACCCGCCACACCTGAATTGGGCCGCAACCTTCTTGCCAGAGGAGGCTTACCCGGCAGGATGGACACAGGGAAAACCCGACTGGAAAGGCAGAACGGAAGAGGCCGAAAGGGGTTCAAGCACTGACCCGCGCAAAGGTGCCCCCCCGTGCGAGGCCCCAGAAGGCGCTGCTAACACTTCCCGCCCTGGAGTGGTTTGCTCGCTCCACAAAAAGCCGCGATGCAGTGAGTGCGTAAAAAAGCGTCTACCGGCGGAGACCTGCTGTCGCCTCAAGCAGCATCATCACGGATCGGATGGTCTAAGGCCCCGGATGCACTTCTGCACAGCTCACAGACTAGGACGTTGCGGCGATTGTGTGGCTGAAAACGAAGCATTAGCCAGCTGCTGCACAAAGCATCACGCAAACAGGAGAGCGAATGGAGGCCCCCACTCCCAGCCCGGGGGTGCATCGGCCGTCACCTAGCTTAATCTGAGCGTGGTCGTACTTTCGTGAAGGGAGGCACCACGTTAAAACGGGTCCGTAACACACACACACACACACACACACACACACACACACACAGGGGGGAAAACCATAACGCACTCAACACATACTCAAACGGTAAAATGAACCTCCACGCGGTCCCCCTGGGGCCCGAGGGAATACCCTCGGGCAGCGAAAGGTTCGAAGCCGAAGTGCGTGTGGTGCACCTACCCGAAACCCGTGCATACACTCTGCGTCTTGAGACGTTGAAGGGGCGGGTAGGTGCGTACGAGCGCCTGGTCGAGCAGCTTGGGTGGGCTGGGGCCAGAGTGCGGATCAAGAAGGGAGTCGCGCACATCGAGGCGACGGAGCCACCACCAGTTGCCAAGGTGCGCGTTGGCGAGGAGGAAGGCGAAATCGTCGACGTCGAGGCGCGCGACCGGGCCCGGCAAGAGGCGCACCGACAGGAGCGCATCCAGCGAACCCGCCAAGAGCTGGACAGCCTCGCCGCTGCAGGACCACCGAAACGCCTGCCGGACAACGGGGCCCCCAGGGGACCCACGTACTCCAAGCCCGAGTTCCTCGCCGAGTTCGGGAAGAAGAAGGGGGAAGACGAGTGGCGCTGGGCGCTCAAAGCGCATGAAGAAGTGCGGAAGAGGCAGCTGACGAGACTGCGGGAGCAGCTGAAGGAGCTGTCCCCGACGGACGACGCGGAGATGCGAGAAGAGAGGCGCGAGCAGGGGAACCAGGACGAGACGGCAGCGGCCTGGGAAGCCTGGGCGCAGCAGCAGAGCAGGCAGCGAGAGGCCTGGCAGAAGGAGCGAACTGCCGCGCGAGAGGCTTGGGAGGGCGCGTTCGAAAAGCGCTTCCGAAGCTGGGCTGACGCCCAGACGCAGATAGCCACCAAGCGCGAAGACAACGCCTACACGCGCCAGATAGGGTGGATGGCGGAGACGGAGCAGAAGCTGGACCGTATTACGCAGGAGATGTGCGCCAGAATCGACTCAGCGCTTGGGAGAATTGCACAGGTCGCACAGCAATCTGCCGCCGCAGGCGTGCCCGCGCGGACAGACGAGCCCGTACCTGCAATCCAACCGACTCCACCCCCTGCCGAGCCGCCGGTACCTTTAGCCGAAAACGCCGCGCAGGAGCCCCTCCCGGCCCAGCCCCTCACCACAGCTTCCAAGAAAGGGAAGAAAGCTAAGAAGGAGGCTGACGAAAAGGAGCTGGCCGAGCAGTTGAAGCAGCTCAACGAAGCTACAAAGAGACCGGTCGCCGGAAAGGCGAAGGGCGGGAAAGGCGGGGGTAAGCAGCAGCTCCTGACTGACATGGTGTCAACCAACCGCTACAGCCCCATCGATAAAAAGTAGGGGGCTGGGCGTGCCGGACAAGAACTGACACCAAGCAAGGAAAACGTGTCAACTGGCGCTGTCCGGTGCGCCAACCCTACTACTGGCAAGCGAAATCGACGAGGGGAGGAAGTCAAGAGTGTAAACCAGTCAACCGCCGTGAATCAACCGACGCCAGCTGAAAGCGGCGACACGGAACTCGACAGGGCGGCTGCGATCTTGCGCGCGAAGCGGATACCGGTTGAGAAAGATGGTAACTGCCAATTTGCCGCGCTGCTGCGAAGTAGTAAGCTGAGTCTTTCGGCTACTTCCCTAAGGCAGAAGGTAACCTGGCAGCTGCGACACCACCCGCCTTCGGCGTTCCTCCCTACTGATTCGTCTCTATCTGAGTATCTTTCCACCGTAGCGCGGGACGGACACTACGGTGACCACCTCACGTTGCAAGCCGCAGCAGAAGTGCTGAAGGCAACTGTGTGGGTACTATCAACAACGAATTTGGCGCACCTCAGGTGCGAAGGAAGAGCTGGTAATTCGTCACGCATCATCACCGTGACGTACCGGCCGCAGCACTATGACGCGTTGCACGTACCGCATGAAACTCTGCAGCTGCTGTCGACCCTCGGCCCCGAGGTGTCACAGCTTCCCCTGAGTGAGATAGCAGCAGACAGTAAACCCAGACTCTCAGCCCGGAATACGATAGCGCCCCCTGGTCGCACAATAGTGCTAGCAACGGCAAACGTGGGTTCCATAAATGCGAGAAGTCGGACAGTGGCGACCCTCCCGGCGGACATCGTCGCTCTGCAAGAGACCAGGGCGGGCCCAGAGACAAAAAGGACATGCGGGCTGTTTCTTGCGGCATACGGATGGGACTGTCACTGGGGCGAAGACGTGCCTGTTGTTGTGGGTGCGAACGGTATAGGACAAC
>JAPJBO010000858.1:0-98537 GCA_030068145.1 Diplonema papillatum
TAGCACCACCTCGTGTCGCCATGCATTGCTGATGCGTAGATGTATAGCTAAGTATACAGCATGTAGCACCACCTCGTGGTCGCCATGCATTGCTGATGCGTAGATGTATAACTAAGTACACAGCATGTAGCACCACCTCGTAGTCGCCATGCATTGCTGATGCGTAGATGTATAACTAAGTATACAGCATGTAGCACCACCTCGTGGTCGCCATGCATTGCTGATGCGTAGATGTATAACTAAGTATACAGCATGTAGCACCACCTCGTAGTCGCCATGCATTGCTGATGCGTAGATGTATAACTAAGTACACAGCATGTAGCACCACCTCGTAGTCGCCATGCATTGCTGATGCGTAGATGTATAGCTAAGTATACAGCATGTAGCACCACCTCGTGTCGCCATGCATTGCTGATGCGTAGATGTAAACTAAGTATACAGCATGTAGCACCACCTCGTGGTCGCCATGCATTGCTGATGCGTAGATGTATAACTAAGTACACAGCATGTAGCACCACCTCGTAGTCGCCATGCATTGCTGATGCGTAGATGTATATACTAAGTATACAGCATGTAGCACCACCTCGTGGTCGCCATGCATTGCTGATGCGTAGATGTATAACTAAGTACACAGCATGTAGCACCACCTCGTAGTCGCCATGCATTGCTGATGCGTAGATGTATAACTAAGTATACAGCATGTAGCACCACCTCGTAGTCGCCATGCATTGCTGATGCGTAGATGTATAACTAAGTACACAGCATGTAGCACCACCTCGTAGTCGCCATGCATTGCTGATGCGTAGATGTATAACTAAGTATACAGCATGTAGCACCACCTCGTAGTCGCCATGCATTGCTGATGCGTAGATGTATAACTAAGTACACAGCATGTAGCACCACCTCGTAGTCGCCATGCATTGCTGATGCGTAGATGTATAGCTAAGTATACAGCATGTAGCACCACCTCGTGGTCGCCATGCATTGCTGATGCGTAGATGTATAACTAAGTACACAGCATGTAGCACCACCTCGTAGTCGCCATGCATTGCTGATGCGTAGATGTATAACTAAGTATACAGCATGTAGCACCACCTCGTGGTCGCCATGCATTGCTGATGCGTAGATGTATAACTAAGTACACAGCATGTAGCACCACCTCGTAGTCGCCATGCATTGCTGATGCGTAGATGTATAACTAAGTACACAGCATGTAGCACCACCTCGTGGTCGCCATGCATTGCTGATGCGTAGATGTATAACTAAGTATACAGCATGTAGCACCACCTCGTAGTCGCCATGCATTGCTGATGCGTAGATGTATAACTAAGTACACAGCATGTAGCACCACCTCGTGGTCGCCATGCATTGCTGATGCGTAGATGTATAACTAAGTATACAGCATGTAGCACCACCTCGTGGTCGCCATGCATTGCTGATGCGTAGATGTATAACTAAGTACACAGCATGTAGCACCACCTCGTGGTCGCCATGCATTGCTGATGCGTAGATGTATAACTAAGTATACAGCATGTAGCACCACCTCGTGGTCGCCATGCATTGCTGATGCGTAGATGTATAACTAAGTACACAGCATGTAGCACCACCTCGTGGTCGCCATGCATTGCTGATGCGTAGATGTATAACTAAGTATACAGCATGTAGCACCACCTCGTAGTCGCCATGCATTGCTGATGCGTAGATGTATAACTAAGTACACAGCATGTAGCACCACCTCGTGGTCGCCATGCATTGCTGATGCGTAGATGTATAACTAAGTATACAGCATGTAGCACCACCTCGTGGTCGCCATGCATTGCTGATGCGTAGATGTATAACTAAGTATACAGCATGTAGCACCACCTCGTGGTCGCCATGCATTGCTGATGCGTAGATGTATAACTAAGTATACAGCATGTAGCACCACCTCGTGGTCGCCATGCATTGCTGATGCGTAGATGTATAACTAAGTACACAGCATGTAGCACCACCTCGTGGTCGCCATGCATTGCTGATGCGTAGATGTATAACTAAGTACACAGCATGTAGCACCACCTCGTAGTCGCCATGCATTGCTGATGCGTAGATGTATAACTAAGTATACAGCATGTAGCACCACCTCGTGGTCGCCATGCATTGCTGATGCGTAGATGTATAACTAAGTACACAGCATGTAGCACCACCTCGTAGTCGCCATGCATTGCTGATGCGTAGATGTATAACTAAGTACACAGCATGTAGCACCACCTCGTAGTCGCCATGCATTGCTGATGCGTAGATGTATAACTAAGTATACAGCATGTAGCACCACCTCGTGGTCGCCATGCATTGCTGATGCGTAGATGTATAACTAAGTATACAGCATGTAGCACCACCTCGTAGTCGCCATGCATTGCTGATGCGTAGATGTATAACTAAGTATACAGCATGTAGCACCACCTCGTGGTCGCCATGCATTGCTGATGCGTAGATGTATAACTAAGTACACAGCATGTAGCACCACCTCGTAGTCGCCATGCATTGCTGATGCGTAGATGTATAACTAAGTATACAGCATGTAGCACCACCTCGTGGTCGCCATGCATTGCTGATGCGTAGATGTATAACTAAGTATACAGCATGTAGCACCACCTCGTAGTCGCCATGCATTGCTGATGCGTAGATGTATAACTAAGTATACAGCATGTAGCACCACCTCGTGGTCGCCATGCATTGCTGATGCGTAGATGTATAACTAAGTATACAGCATGTAGCACCACCTCGTGGTCGCCATGCATTGCTGATGCGTAGATGTATAACTAAGTACACAGCATGTAGCACCACCTCGTAGTCGCCATGCATTGCTGATGCGTAGATGTATAACTAAGTATACAGCATGTAGCACCACCTCGTGGTCGCCATGCATTGCTGATGCGTAGATGTATAACTAAGTATACAGCATGTAGCACCACCTCGTAGTCGCCATGCATTGCTGATGCGTAGATGTATAACTAAGTATACAGCATGTAGCACCACCTCGTGGTCGCCATGCATTGCTGATGCGTAGATGTATAACTAAGTACACAGCATGTAGCACCACCTCGTGGTCGCCATGCATTGCTGATGCGTAGATGTATAACTAAGTACACAGCATGTAGCACCACCTCGTGGTCGCCATGCATTGCTGATGCGTAGATGTATAACTAAGTACACAGCATGTAGCACCACCTCGTAGTCGCCATGCATTGCTGATGCGTAGATGTATAACTAAGTATACAGCATGTAGCACCACCTCGTAGTCGCCATGCATTGCTGATGCGTAGATGTATAACTAAGTATACAGCATGTAGCACCACCTCGTAGTCGCCATGCATTGCTGATGCGTAGATGTATAACTAAGTACACAGCATGTAGCACCACCTCGTAGTCGCCATGCATTGCTGATGCGTAGATGTATAACTAAGTATACAGCATGTAGCACCACCTCGTGGTCGCCATGCATTGCTGATGCGTAGATGTATAACTAAGTATACAGCATGTAGCACCACCTCGTAGTCGCCATGCATTGCTGATGCGTAGATGTATAACTAAGTATACAGCATGTAGCACCACCTCGTAGTCGCCATGCATTGCTGATGCGTAGATGTATAACTAAGTATACAGCATGTAGCACCACCTCGTGGTCGCCATGCATTGCTGATGCGTAGATGTATAACTAAGTATACAGCATGTAGCACCACCTCGTGGTCGCCATGCATTGCTGATGCGTAGATGTATAACTAAGTATACAGCATGTAGCACCACCTCGTGGTCGCCATGCATTGCTGATGCGTAGATGTATAACTAAGTATACAGCATGTAGCACCACCTCGTGGTCGCCATGCATTGCTGATGCGTAGATGTATAACTAAGTATACAGCATGTAGCACCACCTCGTGGTCGCCATGCATTGCTGATGCGTAGATGTATAACTAAGTATACAGCATGTAGCACCACCTCGTAGTCGCCATGCATTGCTGATGCGTAGATGTATAACTAAGTATACAGCATGTAGCACCACCTCGTGGTCGCCATGCATTGCTGATGCGTAGATGTATAACTAAGTATACAGCATGTAGCACCACCTCGTGGTCGCCATGCATTGCTGATGCGTAGATGTATAACTAAGTATACAGCATGTAGCACCACCTCGTAGTCGCCATGCATTGCTGATGCGTAGATGTATAACTAAGTATACAGCATGTAGCACCACCTCGTGGTCGCCATGCATTGCTGATGCGTAGATGTATAACTAAGTATACAGCATGTAGCACCACCTCGTGGTCGCCATGCATTGCTGATGCGTAGATGTATAACTAAGTATACAGCATGTAGCACCACCTCGTGGTCGCCATGCATTGCTGATGCGTAGATGTATAACTAAGTATACAGCATGTAGCACCACCTCGTAGTCGCCATGCATTGCTGATGCGTAGATGTATAACTAAGTATACAGCATGTAGCACCACCTCGTGGTCGCCATGCATTGCTGATGCGTAGATGTATAACTAAGTATACAGCATGTAGCACCACCTCGTGGTCGCCATGCATTGCTGATGCGTAGATGTATAACTAAGTACACAGCATGTAGCACCACCTCGTGGTCGCCATGCATTGCTGATGCGTAGATGTATAACTAAGTATACAGCATGTAGCACCACCTCGTAGTCGCCATGCATTGCTGATGCGTAGATGTATAACTAAGTATACAGCATGTAGCACCACCTCGTGGTCGCCATGCATTGCTGATGCGTAGATGTATAACTAAGTATACAGCATGTAGCACCACCTCGTAGTCGCCATGCATTGCTGATGCGTAGATGTATAACTAAGTACACAGCATGTAGCACCACCTCGTAGTCGCCATGCATTGCTGATGCGTAGATGTATAACTAAGTACACAGCATGTAGCACCACCTCGTGGTCGCCATGCATTGCTGATGCGTAGATGTATAACTAAGTACACAGCATGTAGCACCACCTCGTAGTCGCCATGCATTGCTGATGCGTAGATGTATAACTAAGTACACAGCATGTAGCACCACCTCGTAGTCGCCATGCATTGCTGATGCGTAGATGTATAACTAAGTATACAGCATGTAGCACCACCTCGTGGTCGCCATGCATTGCTGATGCGTAGATGTATAACTAAGTATACAGCATGTAGCACCACCTCGTAGTCGCCATGCATTGCTGATGCGTAGATGTATAACTAAGTATACAGCATGTAGCACCACCTCGTGGTCGCCATGCATTGCTGATGCGTAGATGTATAACTAAGTACACAGCATGTAGCACCACCTCGTAGTCGCCATGCATTGCTGATGCGTAGATGTATAACTAAGTATACAGCATGTAGCACCACCTCGTGGTCGCCATGCATTGCTGATGCGTAGATGTATAACTAAGTACACAGCATGTAGCACCACCTCGTAGTCGCCATGCATTGCTGATGCGTAGATGTATAACTAAGTACACAGCATGTAGCACCACCTCGTAGTCGCCATGCATTGCTGATGCGTAGATGTATAACTAAGTATACAGCATGTAGCACCACCTCGTGGTCGCCATGCATTGCTGATGCGTAGATGTATAACTAAGTATACAGCATGTAGCACCACCTCGTGGTCGCCATGCATTGCTGATGCGTAGATGTATGTGTACAGCTACGGATAATATGGACTCGTTTGAAGGCTAGGGGCTCCCGGCCGCGAAAAGCGCGGCATTTGCATTGCTTTCGAGAAACAGCAGCGAAAAGGTCCTGAAGCGGGGGTCGGCGCCCGTGATCCCCCCTCACCCCAATAAGTCACCCAAGAAGAGTCTTTCTTCTCTCCTCCGTACACGACGGGAAAAACTGAACCCCTCTCTCTCTCTCTCTCTCGCACCGCTTGCCTTCTTTCTGCAGTCCCCAGCGTAGGGCTCGGCTGAATTTCGTTGTCCGAGCTTCAAGGTCTTCGTGCGGAGACCACGAAGTGCCCGCCGGCGAACAGAGTATTCGCTTTCGCGGTGGAGAACATGGTACCATGTGTTGTGTTGACAATGCTTGGCTGGAACTAATTATTTAGCAGTTGGCAGCGTACTGCATGAAACTTACCAGCTGGTGAGTTCCGCTCTGGCGCACAATCGAAATAAAGCGCCGTACAGTGATACTAATTTTTTTACACAAGCGCCAGCTTGAAACGAAATGCTGGACGATGCTGCCCGACAAAGAACAGAAGGGATCCCAAGTGCTGTAACTACCGAACCAGGACGTGAGGTCGTGCGGGTCTACCCCTACACGACAAATCACACAAACGCAACAGGTCTGCGAGAGAACAACATACGGTGGTGCAAGCGAAGCACAAAAGGGTCTTATTGGTTCCTCGCACTCAAAATGCGCTTGACAGCACCATAAAACACCCCGACGCTCTCGTGATTTCATATTTCTTAGAGTGTAAGTGTCGGCTACAACAGCTGGGTCCTGTGCCAAAAGTTCCTGAGGCAGGTTGCTGGCGGTCTAGTCTGATTTTTGCTGCCGTCAGGAGAAGCATAATTGGCACGGGCTCGCATCCATTCACTGCAGCTGTCTTCCGAAGTTGATCCATCCATATTCCCGATCCAGCTGATACACCTATTGCAAAGAAGTTGTTTCATTGACCGGATCTTCCGCCTTGAACCGAAATAACCAAGCACGGATAAAAAGACGTAGGCGTGTGTTTGTTTGTACGTGCCGGGGGAGGATTAGCCTGCTAGTGAATGATTGTGAGTGAATATGATCTGCTCCCAAACACGCTGCCAGCGTTCTCTTTCGTAAGCATTGTTACTACGAAAAAATGCAAACTAGAAGTCGGTCCTACTGCGGCTGATCGAGGGTAACATGCGTTGCACTTGTTGGTGGATTTTCGATCTGGGAACGATAGCACCGCGATGCCCCGAAGAATGATGGAGGCTAGCTATCAAACAGTGTCCTGTCTAAGCATTAAGTGGTCTGGTCAGGCTGTCCAGGCAGGGTCGGACTGGTCTGGTCAGGTTGTGTGGTCAACAATTTTTTGTTCCCATCTATCCCAATGGGATTGCCTTGCCCAACCTTAAACTATGAAACCATCCCGTAGAAAGCTCACCCCCCGCGCGCAAAAGAAAACAAAGCCAATACGCGCCCCCAAGAAGCTGCTTGATCAGCCGTCACACCACATCGCGCCCAGCACCTCTCTCTCTTCTTTTCCGCACGAGAAAGAGGGCGAGGGAGTGAAGGATTGCGACGAAAAGGATAAGCTTCGGAAATGGGACGCGACAGAAGAACGGCGGACATCTTCTCCCACATCGCAGAGGACATTGCTTCCGTGGTCAGTGAGGAAGACCTCGCAAAGGACATCCTCGACGACGGTGAAGAAAACGACGATGCGCAAGTCGCTGACGGTCGGTCGAAGACGCAGACGCACATCACTTTCGCGACGTCCACGGCACCGGCAAGCAAATCACTCGAGCACTTCGGGGCAAATCTTGTATGCAAGATTCTTCTGTCACTGCCGTGGGCGCGGGAACGGGCCAGCGGCCGAAAAGGACACGTAAAAACGTGTCGGTCACAAACAGTCCCGGACATGGCTAGCCATAACCCATAACGCAAGCGTGCACCAAATATACAACCCGTAACCATAGAGCCCTTTCTTGCTGTAAGAGAACCCATTCATGAACGGACACACGGAGACCCTAAAATCCCGGAATCTCAAGCGAACTCTAACTCTAAATAATCCAACCCTAATTGCGATCAGAGAAGCCGCGCGCGCGTGGCGCCCGGCTTCATAATTTGCCACCGAAAATGCACGCCGGACCCGATTCCACCTGTGCCACGACGAGTGTCACTTCTCCAAGGAAAGCCTGTGCCAGTTGTTCCGAACCGTTCCTTCCTCCAACTGGTGCTTCTCGTCGTGCTATTACCCCGAAGCGTGCCACGCCGTGTAAGTAGTTTCCGTACAGCAAGCAAAATGATCGACCCAAACAACCCAAGTTCCCCGCGTTTTTTACGTACAACGGGGGGGGACAGGGTCTTTATTAGCGGCCCAGGGTCTTTATCCGCGGAAAAAAAGTCTTTGTTCGCGCCCGAAAAGTCTTTGTTCGCGCCCAAAAAGTCTTTATTCGCGCCCGAAAAGTCTTTATTCGCGCCCGAAAAGTCTTTGTTCGCGCCCAAAAAGTCTTTATTCGCGCCCAAAAAGTCTTTATTCGCGCCCGAAAAGTCTTTATTCGCGCCCAAAAAGTCTTTATTCGCGCCTGAAAAGTCTTTATTCGCGCCCGAAAAGTCTTTATTCGCGCCCAAAAAGTCTTTATTCGCGCCCAAAAAGTCTTTATTCGCGCAAAAGTGGCTTTTACCAACCGGCGCCGAAAAGTCTCTATCAGCGGCCGCTAATAAAGACTTTTTTCCGCGAACAAAGACTCCCACGGGGGAGGGGTACGCGCTACCTCAAAGAAACCGACGGACGAAAACTAGATACACCACGGGTACCCAGTGTGCCCAGAGTGCCCTAACTGTGGCGAGCAACGAACAGTTCAACTACGTATTTTCCTAAAAAAATTTTTTTTACTACCGTGAGCGACGACGCCGCACTTCGAAAAGCGCAACGTTCGCTGCTACCAGCAAACCTCTCCGAGCTATTCTACACTCTACTCTACTTAGAGCCATGGTGCGAACAATGGACCGATACGGTTTACAGGGCAACTCCTGCTCAACTTGTAAGACGTGGGGAGCCCAAGAACACTCACCAAACCTGGCGAGAACTTGGTGTCGGTCACAAATTGTTTTGAACCTGACTCGCCAAAGCGACCAAGTAAGGTGTACACGAAAGAAGCCATGCATGCCCCCCCAAACCCACCCGTAATAGCTTTAAAAGAACCCATTCGACGAAAATCACCCGGAGACTCTAAAATCCCGGATTCTCAAGCGAACTATAACTCTAACAAAGACTCCCACGGGGGAGGGGAAGGTACTCGGGAAAATCATTTTCAACCTCCTTCACGCTTCAACACAGCTCAACCTCGTGAACGCGAGCTCGTCGCCGCCGGCGGGCCCAAGCTCGCAGTCGCAGCTGAGCTTGCACGATGTGTTCGGTGCGGTGGCCCGGCCCCGGCAGCAGCGACCCGGCGACTTCTCCGCCAGCGCCAACGGCATCGCGCTCACGAACGGCTTCCACGCGCCGAAGGGCGTCATGCACGTCAACTTCTCCGCCCCGACGCTTCCCACCAACATCCACGCGGATCCACCTTCCCTCTCCGACGGCACGCTGACGCCGACCGACCGCGCCGAGCCCGAGCAGAAGTCCGACGGTTTGCGCCTTGTTATCATTTTTTCCAACCGGGTGCTGCTGTGTATGCATACACGCAACGTTCCTGCTGCTACGTGCACCGTGTAGAGGATACAGTGCGTATGTCCTCGTGGTGCTGCTGTGCTATGCACAGTGCACCTGCTACGTGTAGAGAATACCACAGTGCGTATGTCCTCCTCGTGATGCTGCTGTGCTACGCACAGCCACGTGGTACTGCTACGTGCACCTACTACGTGTAGAGAATACCACAGTGCGTACGTCCTCCTCGTGATGCTGCTCTACGCTATGTGGTACTGCTACGTGCACCTACTACGTGTAGAGAATACCACAGTGCGTACGTCCTCCTCGTGATGCTGCTCTACGCACAGCTACGTGGTACTGCTACGTGCACCTGCTACGTGTAGAGAATACTGCAGTGCGTATGTCCTCCTGATGCTGCTGTGCTATGCACAGCTACGTGGTACTGCTACGTGCACCTATTACGTGTCGAGAATACCACAGTGCGTATGTCCTCCTCGTGGTGCGGCTGTGTGTCATGCACAGCTACGTGCTACTGCTACGTGAAGAGAATACTACCACGCGCAACGGCAGGGATTAATCAAGCTGCACTTCTCATTTTAGCCCAGCATACCTGGCCGCGAGGTACGAGGGTCCAAAGAGTTTCATCTACAGGTGTCACGGCAAGTTTTGGCAGCCGCTGCTCAACCAATCCATGTGGCCAAGAAACACCTCGCGGCGCGGAAGCGCAGCGTTCAAAAAATTGAGCTGGATCACCAGCTTGTCATCATCATCCTCGCCCACATCGAGATCGTCTTCAGACGACGTTATCAAGTAACCCTAGCCTTTGACAGTGCAAGCCTACCCCTTGTGGTACCTGCATTTCAAGTTCACACTGCTAATCCATGTGGCTCGTGTATTCTAACGATCCTAGTGCTTATCAACCTGCGCTTCACCGCACTCAACAAATGCTCATAAAGTAGCACTGCCCGTGAACAGTGCTCGCCTGCCTTGATGGCATTTGCACAGAACGCAATGCGGAACAAAATTTGACGTGGATGGCTTTAGATCTACGTCAAGTAAAGCAATACAACAAAACTACGCATTTCTTCGAAAAATGCGCGTACCCGCAAAATGGGAACGCTATCGGAAGGAGGCACCAGATTGGGCAACCTGGCTGGAACATACATGGCAACCCCTGTTCAACGTGTACTGACTTCCACCAGCGCACAAGTAAAACGCATAGCTGTTACAATAGCACCCGGAGACTTTAAAACCCCCGGATCACTCAAGCGAACTCCACTCTAATATATACGGGCGGAACGACACCAATACGTGCCACGCCCATACTGAATCGTTGGAAACACAAAAATACTCGAGGGACTGCCTTGTGCTCATTTCGAAGGAGGCTAGAGGGGGAGAAAACAATACAAACTACAAAGTGGGTCTTTTTTTGTTGAACGCTTACGCCCGCCACTAAACCCAGATTCACCTGTGTTTCGTGTGGGCACAGCACATTTACCTCCTTTGATCTATCGCAACTGGCAAGCCTCCTCAAGCATTTCCTACAAAGCAGGCGCTTTTACAAAAACCCCTGACCTTGTAGAACGTGGGGGGCCCAAGACTACACTCCACGAAGGAATGTACTTGGTGTCGGTCACATACAGTCCCGGACATGGCTAGCCATAACCCATAACGAAAGCGTGCACTAAATATACAACCCGTAACCACATAGCCCTTTCTTGCTCTAAGAGAACCCATTCATGAACGGTCACACGGAGACCCTAAACCCCCGGAATTTCAAGCGAACTTTAACTCTAAAAAAAATCCTGAACAGACTTGTCGCCGCCAGGTTCTCCCGAGTCCGAGGCGAGGCCGTGCGACCACAACAACTGGGACGACGTGCGCACGCGAAACGGCGTCAAGGTCCTGCGGTGCCGCGTGTGCCAGAAGCAGTTCAAACTCATCTCGAAAACGGTCCCCCGCTGCGCGCAGTTCCTGCAGGAAGGCACGTGCGAGAAGCCGGTTTGCTCCCAACTCCACGTGCACAAGAAGAAAAAGCCGCTCAACGAGCGCCACAACGAGTTCGGGGAAGACGTGCTGAAGGGAGTGCCGGCCAAAACCGTTTGCAAGGTCCTCGACAGAGTATGCTTCACTTTTTTTTTGTGTCTAGCAAATGCAATTTGTCAAGAACAAAACAGATCGATGGCAGCGTACTATCCTCACTCCCGTTAGATGAACAAAACAGGTTTGAAGGAAGTGCGCACAAACAAAGAGAACGTCAGTGAAAGAGCCAGAAGCCGAAGCAAATAATTCAAGTGTTTTCTATCCCGTGCGTATGTGCTATCACCTGTTTTGGGTAATCTCCACAGTACGCTGTCCACCGTCACTTTCTGATTATGACAACCGCGGTTGTTACCATCAGAAAGTCGTCTGTATGTGCCTTCCGTGCAATACGCCGGAACCCAAACAATCCTGGACGTGGTTTCAGGTGGAAAATTGGCAAATAATCATGGCCAGAATGTCCTGCTTCGGGTGGAGTTTCCTCACACGTCGCATGTGGCCATGAGAAAACTCCGGGTTTCTTCTCCGCGAAGGAAACTTGTTTCACTGGTGAGTGCTGGAGGAAGCGGAGAGCGCGATGAAAAACTCTATCGCGAACCTCCAACCACGGGCTTTCTGACAGACCTGGCGAGTAGCGTTGACAATACAGTGCGCGCTTGCGCTGCTCTTAGCCCGCGTTAGCGTTTTGAGATCGGCAGAGACTTATGACGCGTCTTCCGCAGTTCTTCCAAGCGATCAAGAGCAGCGCCGAACTGTTGGACCGCACCGACTGTATTCAGGGCCATCTGACTCTAGGCGCACCATGGTCGGCACACGTGTGGTCGTGCAACTTTGGTGCGTCGATGCTGCAAAAGGTTGCTGGTGGTCTCCATGGCTAAGTTGCTGCAGTGGACTCGCGATCATGCAGCGAACGCAGGAAAGCGCCTCTTCCGCTTTTTCATCTTGGAAAAAAGCGACGTGGGCTTGTGGGCACGTGGAGCATCCGGTAGCAGACTCGTGTTGGCTACCCTGTATCGCAACAGCAGCCGTCCGGCGGACGTCCGCAAATACTGGTGCCTGAGGGTGCCCTTAGAAAGCATACTTGTGTTCTCCTCCGCGGGCCACTCAACTTCCACTTCACAGTAGAAAGATCAATGTCGATACGATGTACGGCGGGCATTTTCACTTACGTCCCTTTTGTTTGTGCGCACTTCCTTCAAACCTGTTTTGTTCATCTAACGGGAGTGAGGATAGTACGCTGCCATCGATCTGTTTTTGTTCTTGACAATTTGCATTTGTTAGACACAAGAATTGGGATATCGTCGGCAGCGGTTTAACTCAATTCGAACAATCAAGTAGCTCGTGTCTTTCCTACTCAAGTAGCTCGTGTCTTTCCTACTCTTTTGTACGTGTTTGCCTGATCACAACGCACGCAGGCAAAAGGAGCCGAAAGCGAGAAGGACGTGGACAAGAAGAAAAAGAAGGAGCAGCAAACGAGGTATGGTGCATTTGCAAACCTCTGTAAACTCCTGACCAAATCGTTTGGTGGTTCTGAAGCTCAGAGCAACAACCAGGAACACACTGGTAGGTGAGCAGCGACACCTCCCGAACGTGAGCCAAGCGCGAACGACGTATCTGCGGCTGCTGCGGCAGTTGCCCGGTGGTAACCCCACACGCAGAACGCGGGGAAGGGGAACGTGTTTTCCCAACTACATTGAAGCCCCTTCCCGACCGTAGCATCCGAGGAAGGTGTAACCATGGAGGGTCTTGAGCGCGTGCCTCGTGCAGGGCGGGTGCTTTGTGATCCGCCGCGAAGTTCTCTTCTGGTGCAGTCCGTAGAGACCGGCGTCGAGTTTCGGCTCACAGCCAGTTCCCTCGGGCGGCAACCATAAGGGAGAGAGAGCGCAGACACAATCCATCTTAAAAAGGAAGCCTCTGTAAACCCCAGACCGTTCGGAGCGTCCCTGCAGAGCAAGTATCCATTTCTTGGGTTAACCTCAGAAATCTCTGTAAACCCCTGACCACAGTTTGGCGTGCGTAAAAAAAAACGCTGCGCTCTGCCCTCATTTCTTGGCGAACCTCTCAGAAGCCTCTGTAAACTCCAGAAACTTTGGCGTTCCTGCAGAGCAAGTAGCCAGTTCTTGGGTGACCTCTGAAACCTCTGTGAACCCTGGCCACAGTTTATTAGCGTGTGTGAAAAACGTGTACTATCTCTCTGCTGCCCATCATTTCTTGGGCGAACCTAAGAAGCCTCTGAAAACACCAGTCAGGTTAGCGTGTCTGAAGCAAGTAGCCATTTCTTGGGAACCTCGGAAACCTGTGCAAACCCCTGACCACAGTTTGGCGTGTGTGAAAAAACGCGTACTATCACTCTGCTACCCATCATTTCTTGGGCGAAACGAAGAAGCCTCTGAAACTCCAGTCAGGTTGGCGTGTCTGAAGCAAGTAGCCATTTCTTGGGAACCTCGGAAACCTGTGCAAACCCCTGACCACAGTTTGGCGTGCCTGAAGAACATGTACGAGCAGCACGCATCCCGGGTGCGCGAGCTTGCGGCTCTCATCACCGCCCGCGAGAAAAAGTCGAAGCAGGCGCCGACCATCTGCGCGGTCTGCAGCATGACAGTTTCGCTGCCCTTCTGCGCCCTGACGGGAGCTCGCCACGAGTCGGCGAAGCCGGCGGAGCTTGCCGAGTGCGCGGAACCCGTTGAGAATTAGCGGCACCCTGGCGCAAGCTGCTTGGGGACACAACTGGCGTCTAGGTAAGTCTCCTGGAATGGGGTATCCACAGAGGGTGGGAGTCCCGTATTTCCTCGACGAGCCATCGTTGGTTGACTCCACGAGTTGCTAGCACGAGTCGCTCAGGGTGGGCAGAAGCTCGTTTCCTGTCTCGGTGGGTGGTGCCGTCGACAGAAGCACGTGTGCACTGCAATGCTGAAATCATTGACGAGGCTTGGCACATGCGAAAGGGATCCGCGGATGAAGGAGACATCTTGCAAGGGCTCAAGATGCTTTTTACCCGTTTCGCAACGGTGGTTATGAAGGGACTTCGAGACTTCGGGGTCTTCGGTGCGGCAGTCCCCAGCCCCTTCGGCAGAAGCGCGCGTGTGCGCTGCAAGCCATTCAGTTCGTCATTGAAGAGAAATGCCATCGACAAACGCACGTGTGCACTGCACTGCTGATGACACCGTCATCACAAAAGCACGTGAGCGCTGCATGGCTGAAACCAACGCCATCGACAGCGTCGCGTGTGTGTCGCACGTGTTGAATTGTTGAACGACTTCGTTACTTACCCGTGGCATCACGCGTGTGCTGGGTTTAGAAAGTTTAGCAGAAAGGTCAAGCAAAAATTCCGAGACGGTCATGGGCTCCCCTGTTCCCTGGACCGCCGAATGGACTCGCGCGCTCGCTAAATTCTGCCCTACGCCGATAGAGTCATGAACGTGGAGGATGTTTGTGTGTGGCACGTTCATCCACTCCCGGCATTGGATGGATGTGCACAACGCTTGGATTGTTGAACGTTACACCGACAGAGTCGCGCGTGCACTGGTTGGTGAATGTCCCATCGCAAACCGTCGCGCGTGACCTGGATGTGACTGTTTTACAACATCGTGGGTGTCGTGGCGGCAAAGACAGCGACTCAATCGGATGCATTTGGATTGGTGCATGTGCAAAACGCCATCAGCAGCCGCGTGAGCTCCGTTGTCCTGCAGCGAGCGTTTTTACCCAACGGAAGTTTACTCGAGTCTTCTTCCGGCAGCAAGCGCTCCTTTGCCACGATCAAAAGGCGGCGAGGGCTTACGCTCCGTTTTCGGTCTCATTTTATTTCCGCACTAGATGTTCAAACCATGTAATCCAGTCAAAGAAGGGAACACCAGAAGCATTGCTAAACCAAGAAGGAAGACATAACGATTTTGTCGAGTAGGGTGCTGGGGAGACACGCTTGTGTCGGTCCTGTGATGTGCACGGGACCACCCCCCTTCCCTTTGCGGTCTTGCAGCACAGCGGGCTGCGGGCTCGGTCTGCAGCACTGCGGGCTGCGGGTACGTTCTGTAGCACTGCGGGCTGCAGCTGATAAGTTGATAAGGCAGCCCTCAGCTGCCGTATCAACTCGTCCTTCTCCTTCAGCTGATTTTGCAACATCGCCGACTTTCGGTGGCATGGTTCCCCCCTTTAAATTTGTAGCGGAAAATAAAAGGAAGAGCAAAACCCTTTTTGTTTGGATAATAAAATCCACACACAAAAAGCTCGCTGGCTCGGTTTTTGCTTCTTCAGAAAAATTACGCGTGGTTCACATGTGGACGCTCAAGGTTCGAGGGGGAAAACCCCCGTTCCCCCCCCTATGTGCGGCCACTGCTCCCGCTAAAGAAAAAGTGCGAGGAGTTCCTCAAAAGGCTGGAAAAAGAAGGAGAGGAATTCCTCATCTTTTCCCCGTTGGTACCGTTCCCCGGACCCCTTTGGAAGACTCGGGTGCCCCCCTGCAAACAGAAGCTAGTAGCCTGCACCAAACGCGGGGGCGGGAAGAAAAAGCCCAACCCAGGTTTTTGGGTTTCCTCAGTAAAAGTGAGGTTAGCGGGAGCACTGTGTGCGGCTGCAAAAAATAGCGTCACTACTGCGACACCTGGCTGTGCGTTCGCCACTTGGCTACTTGTCAGACCGACCGGGCCGGGCCTCCGGGAAAAATCCACCTGTGGATCCACACGTGGAAAGACACGTGGGGGAAAAAAGAATTCGATATAATTAACGTGTGGAACCCCACACGTTCCACTCGTGGAGCGTAAGCCCTGGTTGGCAGCATAAACGTAGTGCCCAGCTTCAAGCAGGGGAATCCATATGTGCACAAACAAAGAATGCCGGCTGCCGACATGTTTGCCTTTGGAATATTGCCGTACTGCGGGGGAGTTGTGGCAAATACGAAAGTCGTTGCCACGAAGTCCAAGAATACTTGATGGTGAAGAAAGAAGCCTCAGAGAACGCTTGGAGCGCCGACAACGAAAAAGAAAACAAATAACGCTAAAAGCAACCCGCAATACAGAAGAAGCAGGCGAGCATCGTTTTCCTTGTTTCCAACACTGTACTGCTGGGAAAACAAAGGCTTACGCATGAAATAATCTAAACGAAGCCAACGAAAAACGTGCTAGTGCAAGAAAACCTGTACCAGCTTGAGAAATCTTTTCCCCCTGTCGTATTTCCACCATCATCAATCCTCACTTGGTGTCGCTCGCATGATGCTTCGGTGTATCAGTGCTTCGAAGACAGGGCTATAGAGCTTACGCTCCACGTGTGGAACGTGTGGATTTCGTTTTTTTTTTTTTCCCCCACGTGTGCTTCCACGTGTAGATCCATCTATTTTTTCTCCACATGTGCTTGCCACAGGTTGGTCCACATGCAGGGGAGTCTAGGCCCACATGGCGCCAAAACTGCACAGCCAGGTGTCGCCAAGCCCAGTAGTGACGCTACTACTTTTTTTTGCCCGCCGCACATAGGGGGAAAGGTCTTTTCCCCCTCGAACCTTAAGCGTCCACATGTGGACCGCACGTATTTTCACTGAGGCCGAAAACGGAGCGTAAGCCCTGAGCGAAGATACGGTATCGGGTAGTGATGGGGGGCGAAGACGTGTTCGTAAGGATACTTCCACGTTGGCCAAGATTGTGGCTAACGTGACCAACACCAGGGTCACATTAACTAATAATGCAGTTGTGTGCGCCGCCGTGTGCGTACATTGTCAACGAATATGCTTCGTGTAGAGGAGGGCGCCAGTTGCAAAATCACAAGGAACCGGAACCGCGCTCTACCAGCGCCCCTCCGACGCAATGTTGTCCCTGGGTCTTGAGCCTGAACGCATTTCGGTGAAGCACAGGCGACGCACTGAAATCCATCTGGAGCCAAACACGAAGAGAAGAAGAAAAAGGGCGCTCCTCGGTCAAAGCTTGAGTCGGAGGCAGTACAGTCCGTCCGCTCTGCCCTGCGGCTGACCGTCTCGACAAGCTTGTGTTCAGCGCGAGCGCCAAGCCCCAAAGTGCGCCACGCCTTGATGCTTTAGTTTGGGAAATCGGTAGCCACTTGACCCGTAGGCCCGTGGCTCTGCAGTACCGCCTAACACGTGAAGCTTGGCTCCCGTGTAGCAGGCTTTCCCTGGCACCCTGGGTCTTGAGCCTGAAAAGCATTTCGGTGAAGCACAGGCGACACACTGTAATCCATCTGGAGAAAACCACGAAAATAACCCGAAGCGACTCAGTCCAGCTGAGTCAAAGACGCAGAAGGGAACCCGGAAGATATCCATCCACCGGGGTTAAGTACATGACATCTTCATTACTCCGCCTTGCTGACGACAAGAAGGCAGCCACCATCCTTGTTTCGGAGGTTTGTATGCCACGTTCTTGTTGCTAACGATTGTGGCTCTTCTTCTTTATTTGTTGCGAGTTGCAGCTCAACTATTCTTGGACAGCGCAGTGGCGATGGCAATGTGAACACATCAGGCAAGCCGGACTTCAAAAAAAAAAAAAAAAGCTCTCCCAAACAACTTCCGCCGGGAAAAGATAACCGGTCCAATTACCGCCTTCGAGGTGGCAGTTTGACAGTTGTTGTCGTTGGGAAAAAAATGCATGCCTGTCATGGCAGCTCGCCGGTCAACTGTGTGTGTGTAGCACGTTTCCTCCCGAAACCTTACGTAGCGAAGTACGCAAGAACTCCGCACAAACTACGCAGTGTGATGGACCTTTCTTCGGAGGGGACGCACTCAAAGTTCGACTTCTACGCGCAAATTACGCAGGAACTTCACAATACAGGGGCTACTTTCTTTACTCCATGTGCAGCAGTGGTGGCTGACTGAGCGAATTTGGTGCACCAGCTCAGTACTCAGCCTACTGGGCCCACCTACGTTCATCCCGCGTCGCCAGCCCTGCTTACCAGAAGTGGCCCACTTAGAACCAGGATCCTACGTCAGGGTTCAATGAAGTAACCGAGCTCACGCCCACCCAAAGTTTGAGAATAGGCCGAGGAAGCGATTTCCCCAATGCCTCAAATCATTCGCTTTGCCTGCGTGCCAGGCCTGATCCCTAGCAGCAAATCGGCGTGAAGCCAGTACCACCGTCGAAATTTCCACTTCCACAAACCCCGCACAAACTACGTAAGAACTACGCAGGAACTACACAAGTGTGATGGACCTTTCTACGGAGGGGACGCACTCAAAGTTCGACTTCTACGCGCAAATTACGCAGGAACTTCACAATACAGGGGCTACTTTCTATACTCCATGTGCAGCAGTGGTGGCTGACTGAGCGAATTTGGTGCACCAGCTCAGTACTCAGCCTACTGGGCCCACCTACGTTCATCCCGCGTCGCCAGCCCTGCTTACCTGAAGCGGCCCACTTAGAACCAGGATCCTACGTCAGGGTTCAATGAAGTAACCGAGCTCACGCCCACCCAAAGTTTGAGAATAGGCCGAGGAAGCGACTTCCCCAATGCCTCAAATCACTCGCTTTGCCTGCGTGCCAGGCCTGATCCCTAGCAGCAAATCGGCGTGAAGCCAGTACCACCGTCGAAATTTTCCACTGCGGCGATAAAGTCCAGCGCCACTTATGAAATGTAGCCTCGCCGTTCCACAAACCCCGCACAAACTACGTAAGAACTACGCAGGAACTACACAAGTGTGATGGACCTTTCTTCGGAGGGGACGCACTCAAAGTTCGACTTCTACGCGCAAATTACGCAGGAACTTCACAATACAGGGGCTACTTTCTATACTCCATGTGCAGCAGTGGTGGCTGACTGAGCGAATTTGGTGCACCAGCTCAGTACTCAGCCTACTGGGCCCACCTACGTTCATCCCGCGTCGCCAGCCCTGCTTACCAGAAGCGGCCCACTTAGAACCAGGATCCTACGTCAGGGCTCAATGAAGTAACCGAGCTCACGCCCACCCAAAGTTTGAGAATAGGCCGAGGAAGCGATTTCCCCAATGCCTCAAATCATTCGCTTTGCCTGCGTGCCAGGCCTGATCCCTAGCAGCAAATCGGCGTGAAGCCAGTACCACCGTCGAAGTTTTCCACTGCGGCGATAAAGTCCAGCGCCACTTATGGAATGTAGCCTCGCCGTTCCACAAACCCCGCACAAACTACGTAAGAACTACGCAGGAACTACACAAGTGTGATGGACCTTTCTTCGGAGGGGCTCACGCACTCAAAGATCGACTTATACGCAGGTGGCACAAAACGTAGGAGCCCGTGCGGCAGGGAGTGGAGACGAGGTGATGCAAGACGAAGGGGAAGCGCGAAGCCCCCAGCCCGGACGGACCAACAAGACGCAGGACCAGGCGACCAAAAGAAGGAGGGGGACGCGACCCAGAGACCCGGGCTAAGTAGCTTGGAACTAGTGTGATGGACCTTTCTTCGGAGGGGCTCACGCACTCAAAGATCGACTTATACGCAGGAACTACGCAATACGGGGGTTTCCGGGGAACCTTCTTCCCGACTTTCTTGAACATATTCAGGCGGTCGACGGTCGATTGAAAATCCACAAGTAAACGCTAAAAATAATAGGCGTGTGTTGGTTTGTACGTGCTGGGGGGAGGATTAGCCTGCTAGTGAATGATAGTGAGTGAATATGATCGTTCGGCTCTAATCTTCTCCCAAACACGCTGCCAGCGTCCTCTTTCGTGTTTACAATGCATTGGTCAGTGATTTATAAGGGGGGTCTTACGTGGGGGTAACCCCCACGCTCCAAAAAAAAAAAAAGAAAACTGTCGGGGGGCCGCCGTGAGTGGCCAGCACTGGGGGACCAGCCACTGAAGGGGGGAGCCAGCTTGCTTGTTCTTGGCGTCCACTTTCAGTGGAATGAGCCAGTCAGCGGACTTCGTTGACTCTTTTGAGGGAGTACTTGGTTGTGGCTATGCAAATGTGCGCCCTACGCAGCTCAAGTTTGCAAGAGCTTCGTTATACTTTGATACAGCAGCAGCTGTCCTTACAAGAAGAACCCTGCTTGTTGCACATCCAGTGCACCTTTTTGAGGCTAGTATTGTAGGCCTGTAGCACCCCGTTTGCAGCTTACGTTGTTTTAACTTGAAGTTCCCTGCCGTACACTTGACACGCCTTTTCCTTTATGATCGAGACACGAACGAGACACAATTTGGCTGTGCTGGGCTGCGCTAGGCCACTGGGGGGTGCAGCTCCGCAACCACACTGAGAAAACACTTTCTCGGTAAAAAGTTAACCACCCCCACAGGCATGTGGAGGAATAGAGAGGACCCAGCTTTCCATATAAACCCCTGGCATTGGTACCACGAAAAAAAAAAAGACTGTCACGCTAAAAATTCCTTGCTATAATTCCTTGCTGCACGTTGATTGTAGCACCCCACCCGTATTGCAATATAGTTACGGATATTTAACCTGCGCAAATCATAAGCAGCACCACAAATTCACGAAAAGAGACGGTCATACGGTACCAAGAAGACAGGCAGTCACCTACTGCGGCACCATACTGAGGAGGGCCTACCGAAAGTAAGGTATGTGGACAATGGCCGAAACCACCAATGACCAACAGCTAAGGTACCCACCGATCCTCTTACCTCGTGTAACCGCCACTCTTATGACACTCAGAGCGCAAAGGATACCTTCCCAGAACGACGAAGGTCACCCGGATACTTTAAAACCCCGCAGTTTCAAGGCACCGGGATCTTCCTGACGAGCACGCAACCCGGTGAACATAATCAAGAGTCGAAGATTAGCGTCAGAATTTCCTGGCTTTTCACGCCGTAGCAGAACGACCACAGCCTACCCAATCCCAAACACCCCCTGAACGCGTTAGGGGACTTCGCAAGGTTTTACAACGGAGTGACACATCACCCGAAACGAGCGGCACCCTCTCACTTTTCTCAACCCCCTTCACCCAAGCCTCTACGGTCAACCGGAGACTTTAAAATACCGACCTTCTAATCCACTAATAACGCAAAAAACAGCGCGTTCTGTTATCGAAACGATGCAAATGCCATCCCTGCAGGGAACATTTTCCCGGACCTCTTGCACTTGCTGCTCACGGCTGCGGGAGTCGGGATTGTCCGGCGTTTGGGTGTGTCCGTGCTGGCGTTTCCTTGTCTTCAGACTTCTTTCGGGGCCTCCTGCCTCCTTTGAAGTAAGCACAAAGCAGCCCCTGGAGTATTTTTTGCAAACCCGTCAAGTCAACCGGAGACTTTAAAATGCCGACCTTCTAATCCACGAATAGCGCTAAAAACAGCGCGTTCTGTTATCGAAACGATGCAAATGCCATCCCTGCAGGGAACATTTTTCCCGGACCTCTTGCACTTGCTGCTCACGGCTGCGGGAGTCGGGATTGTCCGGCGTTCTCCGCTGAGTGTGTCCGTGCTGGCGTTTCCTTGTCCTCAGACTTCTTTCGGGGCCTCCTAGCCTCCTTTGAAGTAAGCACAAAGCAGCGCCTGGAGTATTTCTTGCGAAACTGAATCAAATACAGCTGAAAGCAGCAAGCGCCGGCACCGAAAGAATTGCGTCGCTCTGCTCTGTTACGTCTCAACGCGTCCACACAATAAAAGACATACAAGTGAACTTTCACTCTAATAAACGCCAAAAAAAAATAGAGCACCCCCGAAGTGCCCCCCGAAGTGGTCTAGAAAGAACCGAACCCGGGAAAGGGGGAGCAGAGGTCTTTTTTTCGACTTTCTCTTTGGCGGGGGACGAGTATCACCACAGCGTTTCTCCCAGAGCTGCATTTTTCCGCGCGCTCTTGCACTCCTGGCTTTGCGGCTGGCTGGTTTATCAGTAGTGGGTTCAGAACCGGTTGGCATTCGACAAGAATGTCTTCATTAATCAAGAACGAGAGCGTGGGGATTCAAGATGATCAGATACCGTCGTAGTCCAGATCAGTACCGCCTGTCGGCACGTAGCGTTCCAAGCACGTCTTACAACCCCTTCATGTCCTTCGGTTCCCATTCAATTGGTGCATCAAAGCACCCCTCCCTTTTCCCATTCGATGCTTGGGAATGCAGCCGTGTCTCGAACTCCCTACGTTCGAGGCCGTTTTTTTGCAATGTGCGCCTTGGAACTGCAATCGGACCGGTGTTCTCTTACTTGCTTTGCGTTTTACTCTGCGCCTTGGAACATGTCCACGTATTTCCTGTGCGCATAGTCGGCGCGGTCTTTTTAGTGCTAGCAATCTTGCGGGGTTTTCTTCAATTTTATTGTGCAGGAAAAGGAAGGAAGCAGTGGGAAGCCGGTACCACCGACGGCTGCACTCCTTAAAAGAAAAGAGAACGGACGGAAAGCAGAACCACCACCCACAGGAAGGATACCAAGAAACGTCGAAAGGCACCAGACTGTACATCTACCCCGGTTGATTGTCGGCAACACAAAAAAAAAAAAAAAAACAGGTCCGAATATCACTTTTCTGCAGGGGGAGGTCGCAAAATTTCTTCCATCACTATTTTTCTTCTGTATAACATACTTTGCATCCTGGCAGAGTCTGGCTGAGTCTCGCCAGAGTCCAGCCTGAGTCTGGCGACTCAGGCTGGACTCAGACAAACTCAGGCTGGGCAAATTAATATTAGTGTTCGGGTCACTTCAGTGGTTCTTCGTCTCGGGTTTTGCTCGTGAACGCAGGGGGGGGTGGGTGCAAGAACATGCTTGGAATGGACGCGTGCTCAACGCCGCACGGGTTCCCGTCTGCGCCGTGTTTTGACCACACCCGCTTTCCAGGTGTAGATTTACACGTTTCTGTTGTAGCACACGGGCACACCCCTCTTTAACTCCAGCTTCTCGACCTCGTAGTGCACTGCTAGTTATAGAACTAGCACGAGCTAGTTTGTTGTCTTGCACCTGTGTGTGTCGTGCTCAACAGCTTTGTGATGTGGTTCTTGAGGTGGTTCCTAAAGCACCAGATCACTAGTCCCTTCCAGGTGGCTGGGTTTTAATCCTTGTGATTGCAATTGTGATTGTGATTCTTGGCCCTCACTGCGAGGTGCACACAACACCGCGGTGAAAAAAAAATAAGACGCGTCACTAACCACGGTTGAAACCGGAAAATGATGAGGGGAGGGAATTGTTTTTCGTTGAACGCTTTGCCCTGGACGTTTGTTTCTTAACCATGGTAAAGAAGACGACTGAAAGCATAGACACAAAGATAGCTCAAAGCATCTGCAGAATAACACGAAAAGCCTCTAGGCAAAACCCGTTTTCGCATTTCTTGGTACAGGGCGCAAGGAAACGCCGTGGATGGCCTGCGACGCGTTCTTATATCCTCCAACATTGCATGTTTGGTAAAGAAAAAGAGGAGAAACCTCCACAAAATCATAGCCACAAGGCGACCGATCGGCAAAAACAGCCGACATTGAAAAAAAAAAAAAAAAAAGAGGCCTAGTCCCTCAAGGTTTCATACCCTATCTGCGGAGTCTTACACTCCCTGCGACCCCTTTTCCCTTTTTCCCTCTTCTATTTTACACGTTCTTCGAAGAAGGCTTGATGCTAGACACAAACATGCATGAGGGGCAGTGTCCTGCCTAAACATCAAACTAAGATTCCCCCCCCCCCCGCTTTTCACCCCCAAAATCGCCCGTCGATGTTCCGTATTATTTCGCTACGTATTTGGGTTCGTTTCTCTTCCATTATTTCCCCCTCTCTTTTCAAAGAGCACTGGGCAACCGGGGAAAGTCTGCTTCACGGGGGCCACGCTTACGTGTCCGGCGAGTACTGCGGGCCTGCGCGCGAAGTGCTCCCGATTTCCCAAACCAAAGCGTCAAGGCGTGGCGCACCTTGGCGCTTGGCGCTTGCGCTGAACACAAGCCCGTAGAGGCGGTCAACCACAGGGCAGGGCGATTGCGAGTTGTGGCATTGAAGCTGGGCCGCACCTCCGATCTGAAGCTTTTGCGTGCTGTGGTTAGCTGTCGCGCTCTTTCCCCGGAGCGAAGTACTTCTCTCTCTCTCTCTTCTTCTCTTTCACTCTAATCAACCTGCAACTTCTTGAGGCAAACACGGGAGCAGCTGAAAGTTGTCGATGCGCCTCTTGAGTTGGTGCTGCTGTTCGGATGCGGGAAGGCCCGCTGCTTTCTTCTGTTGTTTTATAGCGTTTATTGTGGTTTAGAGGTTCGGTGTTTTAGGGTCTCCGGTTGACCACCGTTTTTGTGAGAACCCGTCAGAGGGCACTCCATATCGGTTTCGCGTCGTCTCACTGCACACTCGAACGCAGTCCGAGAGAACGCGCAAGCGAGGATTCTAATCCCGATTATGATTCTGAACCTGCCACCTCGAGCACCATTTGAGAACGTCGTCACGGGTTGTACCACAGCGAAACCGTCTTACACCACTACTTAAGGGTATGCTGAGGATAGCCATACATCTATACTCATCTGGGGATGTGTAATCAACTGCTGCACGGTTGCTGTGGAACGTGGCCTGCTGAGGTATGGAAGGAGCTGTGGTATCAACCACCTGCTATATGGCATCCGTGCTATGCACACCTGCACCCACGAGGTGGTACATGTAGTATGTGGTGGTGGTAGCTACGGACAGCTCGGTCCAAGCGACCATAGTGAGGTCCCATGTGGCCCCACGCCCCCTACTAACTATGCCACAACGGTGTGAGCAAGGGATGGCTGAGTGCCCACCTAAGCAGGGCTGCATCTCGTGTTGTCGTGTATATGGCTTCGTGGGGGTCAACCACCTCATCACAATAGGCGCAAACCTTTCTTGACCGTGATTGGACAGTCGGGATGCCGGGGGCGGGTCTCCATGAAGAAGAGAAAAGTAAAGCAAGACCCGCCCCCTGCGCCTGCTGTCTCCGGCTGCTTCGGCAGACGACACATACGACGACGACGACGATGTTGCCAACTTCCCCCTTTACTTGGCACTCTACGGGTGTCACGGCACGTCTTGGCAGCCGCTCGTCAGCAAGATTTGGCTTGAGCAGCGTTAGCTTCACATCTGAAGTGACACCCCAACGAAATAAGTTGTTGACGACGGTACTCATTCGGGTGTTGCACCCAGGTCGCCCGGAGACTCTCTAAAACCCCCGGAATTTTTAAAACACCACTTCAATTTTTTGTTCCCTTGTGCCCCAATCCCAATGGTCAACCGATCTTAGTGTTGAAATTCCCTGTAGTTGACGCTGGACCACATTTCTTTGCGGTTCAGCCCCGAAGTTCAGCGTCAATTACAGGGGTTTGCCTGTAGGTGGGCACTGGACCAGCTTTAGGACAGTTCTGGGCAGTTGTTCCTGTCGGGGATTGCCTCCCCATTTAAGTGTTGGGGGTGTAGGGGAATCGGACCTTTTGAAAAACGTTCATCCCTGTCGGCGTGCAGAAACTGAACGAGTGTCACGTTGTCAACACCGCAAAACGGCGCAAGGACAGCAGAAGAAACATTCACTTGCTTTTTCGTTTCCGAACCTCTCGATATCCCAACATATATCTTCCTGAGAAATTGAAACCATACACACACCCACAAAAAGCGATAGTCTAGAGCCTTCGAAGGTGCCAGCGCAATTCCGACGGAAGCTGCAGGAATTGTGGGAAGCGTTCGCACGCACCCCACGTTGGCCGATGAACCCGAATGACCATTTTTTTTTGCGTAAGCGTTCAACAAAAAAGACCCATTTTGTAGTTGTATTGTTTCTCCCCCTCTAGCCTCCTTCGAAGTAAGCACAAGGCAGCCCCTCGAGTATTTCCCCCGCGACGGTTGCGATGGTTGCTGATATTGTCAGTCAGACATGTTCGGTGGTCAGCTGCAAAGCTGCAGTCGTTAAAACCGACGCACTTTCGCAAGCGAAGGCAACTGCGCGTGCCTGTCGAGTATTCCCTACAAAAACCTACCCGCAAACCTCTCTGAGCTATTCTACACTCTTCTCTACTTAGAGCCATGGTGCGAACGATGGACCGGTACGGTTTACAGGGCAACTCCTGCTCAACTTGTAAGACGTGGGGAGCCCAAGAGCACTCACCTATCCTGGCGAGAACTTGGTGTCGGTCACAAATTGTTTCGAACCTGACTCGCCTAAGCGAGCAAATAAAGTGTACACGAAAGAAGCCATGCATGCCCCCCCCAAACCCACCCAGTACCTATTAGCTTTAAAAGAACCCATTCGACGAAGGTCACCCGGAGACTCTAAAATCCCGGATTCTCAAGCGAACTATAACTCTAAAAAGCAAAAAGAAACCGTTCTACGAAGGGCACCCGGAAAAAAATCCCGGCTTCGCAAGCGACCTTTAACTCTAAAAAGGCCGGCAATTACCCAAGTCATGCCGAGGACGAAACGCCACCAAGCTCTGCCCCCAAAAAGGCTGTATTATACACGGCGTGGTACGCCTTCGATGTCTTCCCCTTCTCCAGGAGGTCTGCGGCGCATGGGCGTGGAACTGCCTTTCCTGGCCCATGCCAGGAAAAAGTTCGTTTCTTTTTGGTCGGCACGTCGGGTGCGCGGGGCGAAAGCAAAATAAGAAACCAGAACACGTTTTCTGTCCCACCCCTAGCATCAAGTCAGGGGGGTAGAATAAGGGTAGCATACATGAGAGGCAAGTTCCGCCCGAACAAGAAACTAAGAATTTCCACATGCCCTCCAGACGTCACAAGGAAGGAAGTGATGGGTCCTCGGACAGACCCCCGGTGGACACAAAAACTGAACTTGCACTCTATAAACAGTCCCGGACATACAACCCGCACTCATGAAGCCATTTCCTACTCTAAGAGAGACCCATTTAACAACGGTCACACGGAGACCCCAAAACCCCGGAATATCAAGC
This sequence comes from Diplonema papillatum, assembly GCA_030068145.1. Lineage (NCBI taxonomy): Eukaryota > Euglenozoa > Diplonemea > Diplonemida > Diplonemidae > Diplonema > Diplonema papillatum. Next base: position 27,082 of record JAPJBO010000858.1, read on the forward strand.
GAACTTCAACTCCAAAAAGGCAGCCAACAGTTGACCGGTCCAGGCACTACCCGATGAGTCGCGTCAAAACAGACCGAATCACGTGTGAAAAAAACAGAACTCTTTTGACCAGGCGCGTGTCGTCGAGATTAAGCATTAATCGAGACAGTATCACCTTTTTTTATTTCGTGGGAGTGGGCAGCAGTCAGTTGTGAGACTGGCAGGTGAGCAGCGCCACCTCCCCTAGCGTCAGACGCTCGTTTAGGCTGAAATAACGGCTGCAGGATGCGAAACAAGGCCAATCACCCCCACAAGCCAGTTCCTGCCAGTTCCTAGGCAATTCCTTAAGGAAAAACATCAAAACCCAACCCCCAGCCACAAAAAACAGCCCGACTAGGACACAACCGCAAAGGGAACCCAAAAACAATCGGAAACCCCAGGAAAGTTTGATCCACACTGGTGTGGGTTCATAAAACGCCCGCAAAATGTGTCGCCAAACCGCCGGGACCCTAAAAGGACCCTAAAAGGACCCTAAAAGGACCCTAAAAGACCCCTACTTTTCCAAAAAAAGGGGGGCCCCTAGCAGCCCAAAACCAGAAATTTACCGCTCGGGTGGTCCTAAAATGCTCGGGAAATTCAAAATAACTGGTCGGAGGCTCGTTTAGGCTGAAATAATGGCTGAAGAATGCAAAAACAAGACAGAATCACCACCCACAAGGCAATTCCTTAAGGAAAATATCAGAAAACCCAGGCGGGGCGTCACCAGAATTCCAAAACTCGAAACCTACCCCCCAGGTGCCCATAAAATGCTCCAAAACGGCGGAAGAAGTGGTCAGACGCTCGTTTAGGCTGAAATAATGGCTGCAGAATGCGTAAACAAGGCCAAATCACCCCCACAAGCCAATTCCTAGGCAATTCCTCAAGGAAAATCATCAAAACCCAAACCGCAGCCACAAAAAACAGCCCGACTAGGACACAACCGCAACGGAAACCCCAGGAAAGTTTGATCCACACCGGTGCTCAAGCTGCATCTGATGCAGCTGTTGTATGGATCCCCTACATACACTCAGCTGCGCGTGCCTTCATTGCGAAGGTAACTGCTGCGGCCTTCTGGGTGGCAGCTGTGTCAGGTCAAGTAGCGAGATCTGGGGCCCCGTGATGGCTGAGTGCACACCTAAGCAGGGCTGCATCCTCGTGTTGTAGCCGTGTGGTGTATAAGGTTTCGTGAGGGCCTGGTCAACCACCTCATCACTATAGGGCACAAACCTTTCGCGACCGTGATTCATGAAGAAGAGAAAAGTAAAACAAGACCTGCCCCCTGCGCCTGCTGTCTCCGGCTGCTTCGGCAGACGACACATACTACTACTACTACTACTACTACTACTACTACTACTACTACTACTACTACTACTACTACTACTACTACTACTACTACTACTACTACTACTACTACTACTACTACTACTACTACTACTACTACTACTACTACTACTACTACTACTACTACTACTACTACTACTACTACTACTACTACTACTACTACTACTACTACTACTACTACTACTACTACTACTACTACTACTACTACTACTACTACTACTACTACTACTACTACTACTACTACTACTACTACTACTACTACTACTACTACTACTACTACTACTACTACTACTACTACTACTACTACTACTACTACTACTACTACTACTACTACTACTACTACTACTACTACTACTACTACTACTACTACTACTACTACTACTACTACTACGTGGGAGTGGGTGAAACGCGTGTTCCCACAGCCGTGATTTTATATTGCAGCGACAAGACAGTTCAACAAAGCTACGCAGTTCTTTCTCTCTAGGCACGCTCTTCCCTGCTCCGGATCAGGTAGCCGAGTATCAACGCAATTTGAATTCGCCAGTTTCTGCCCCCGAACAGCTGAGAACATGCTGAAGAGAAGGGCCTACCGGGGGACGGGTCGAGATCACACCAAGCAAGAGTGCTCACCGGCGTTCTGCTCCCGTATCTACCCTCATTCTCAAACGCATTGCAAACAAAAGATGCCGGAGATTCTAGCGAACTTTCAGTCTGAAAAAAAAAAAAAAAAAAACGCTAACCCAAACAACTTCCGCCGGTAGAGAAACCTCGCCTAAAGAAATTAACTGCCTTCGGGTAGGCTAGTCTGACACTAGTTGTCGTCGGGAAAAAAAAAAAAAAAAAAAACGAAGCCCCCCCCCCCAGGCATCTCAACCATCCATCCATCAGCCGGCTGACCCCCCCCATAGGCTATTTTCACTGTGGAGGGGAGAGACGCTACGTGTCACACTCTAAGGTGGTCACCACGGTGGGCGGTCAGAAAATAAAACTTTTTTTCTGGGCCCAAATACCCCAAATATCACACTTTGGAAATTTTTTGTGGGCCCACTTTTGGCAGGGAATTTTGACCATTTCACCTACGAGAATTTGACGGAATGCGCTGCAAGGCGCTAACCTGCCGAAACCGTACTTTTAGCTGAACCCCGGGTTTCGGGCTCAGCGACCCAAACTTATGTGAAGTCCCCTGCCCCGATCTGGATCTCGAAGTAAAAAAGAAGGTGAATTTCCCTTATATCCCACCACTTCAAACTTTGTTTCCTTATATCCCAATGGGACAACAAATTTTGTTCCCTCATATCCCAATGGTAATACCTTGGGCAAGGCAATCCCATTGGGATATAAGGGAACAAAGTTTCAAGTGTTGGGAAACAAGGGAATTCCACCAAAAAAGAAACAAGCCGAGTCTCTCCCTTGGCCAGCGAAAAAGGATGAACGTACCCACCGCCAAAGCCTCTGCGACTCACTGGAAAAACGCCGGCTTCCGTGGGCCCACCCAAGCAACTTCCGGTAAAGGTAGCCAAAAGCTACCGAAGCAGAGTCAATCCGCTGGACGGTCCAGGACGGGGGATTCTGGCATTTGCTGTCGCGGGGGTGGGGAAAATGAAGCAGCTTGCCACTGGCAGCCGGGTAGGGGTGGTGTGGGAACAGGTGAGGTGGTGTGAATTCGCGTACGCGTGTGTTTGTGCGTAGTGTGGTGCTCATTTGCATTGCGACTGACTCCCGACTAACGCAACAAGGATGGTGTTTGTGCGTGGGTGTGCGCATGGGCTGGGTATCCTTCGCGCACGGGCGCGCAAGAGGACAAAAGAAAGAAAGAAAAAACAGTGTGAGGAGAGAGAACGAGCTGATAAACGCGAAACCGCGCACTTGCCGAACCTTCTCTGTCTTGATCCTTTTGCTTTTCTTTTATGTCGCTGTTCGGTAACCACCTACTACGGTCGAACCGAGAAGGTCCGCACGGCGAGAGCAAAGCGGAAATGGCACGCTTGACCTGGAAACGACCGGCCTGACCTCTTCCTTATGGACGACGTTATCGAGTAACTTACCCTTTTGCTCTACGCGAGATTTCTGTTCCCGCTGAGCTTGCCTTAAGCTGTCAAGGGCCAAACGCTTGTGCAGCATACGCGGCTAGCTCGGTTGATGCTTCGGTTGAAAATCCTAGGTCCCAACGAACGAGGCTCGCGTTCCTTGACTCGCTAGACTTGGAACAGGATGATGCGATCAGTACCCTGAACGAGAACAAGCAAGACAGGTTGAACCGAGAGCGGACGTCAGGGGTTTGCTGCCACGGAAGGTGGCATCCAATACTGAGGGTGTGTAACAAAACCACTCGTCAAATGCACCGGTCCCGAGAAAGTAGATCACTGCTCAAGCTATTCACTCAAAATCGGTCGCGTGATGATGGTACCACAAAGCCAGGCGTGCGAAGGGGTGCGAGCGGCCGAAACTACATAGTTGCCCGCTTCGGCCGGGAACGCACGGCCGTCCGTCCATCGTGGGTGCGCGCATGTTCCTTGATGCTCGGCGGGCTCGAAAGTGACCCATCCTCCCTCTGCATCGCCATGTTGTCCGTTTCGCGGAAGGTCTACGCTGCTGTGGCGCCTCCTGCTTCTGCAGGTGGCTTCTGGTTCGGGTACCGCAAGCATCAGCTGTTTGCCAAGTTCGCTGGTAGTATTGGCGCATCATTCTCGATGTTGACTGGCACCATTACCCAGCGACGTACAACGGCAGCACGGTGAAGGTCTACTTCAATGAGCGGGAAGTGGCCTTCTCGAGACGGGTTGGCGAGACTCACTCCGGCGTTTCGAACACTGCTTGTGATGGCGTGTCGCTGTTCGACGAGCTCTCTGACGTGCCAATACAGGACTCGCCCGCGGAAGTCCCCCCCTATTATAGGCTATGTGTCTGTATAGTGTGCACCTTAGGGTCCAAATTGGACGTCGTCAAAGCGTAAATGACCGAAGCGGCTCATCATTAAATTTCAGTGAGGGTTTGTCGTGCACGTGTCCTGCTAGCTCAGGGTCCTTTGTCTCTCTTCCTCTCTGGAGGGTAGTCTCTCAGCTCAGGGTCCTCTGAAGTCTCTCTTCCTCTCCGAAGAGTAGTCTCTCCTTAGGGTCCTCTAAAGTCTCTCTTCCTTTCTGAAGGGTAGTCTCTCACCTCAGGGTCCTCTGAAGTCTCTCTTCCTCTCCGAAGAACAGTCTCTCGCCTTAGTCTCTCTTCCTTTCTGAAGGGTAGTCTCTCACCTCAGGGTCATCTGAAGTCTCTCTTTTCTCTCTGAGGGGTAGTCTCTCACCTCAGGGTCCTTTAAAGACAGTCTCTCGTCTTGCTGTGTGATGTGAACGAACCCGTTGATGGTGAGTCAGTACTGCCTTGATGTACATCCTATCTCGCCACCGCGCGCAGCCGCAGCCGTGCTCATGCTCACACCACTGCTTCAGCCTGCCGCACACGCCCTCTTTCCGCAGGGGAAGTCATTGCTGGTCCCGAGATACTCTGACTGAAAGAAATTACTCAACCCCGCGCTGATTTAATCTACACTTTTTTGTCGTATGGAAAGCTCGAAGATTGCTTCCTTCCCGGCAGTGGTACTTGAGTCGCATCAGACAGGTACATGACGAGGAGCATGTTTGCACGGACAGCGTCGCAGATGCCATGAAGTGCCAATAAGTCAGGTCAGCACAGTGAACGAGCATGGCCGCCAACCGCAAGGGCGTCTCATTCGAACGTGGAATAACAACACGAGAACCTTAGCGGAAAAGCGCGCCATTATTCGCGCCGCTTTGGAATCGGTGGGCAACGTCAAAGAGGGACACCTTTTTTACCGCAGGGATGTCCTGTCTTGAATGCTTGAAAAACGATTGGTCTGTCCTCGATCCCGCTTCATTAAATGCCGAGTCAGTGTCTCTCTCGCTGTTCCGGTTGATTGAGCAGACTCGTCTTTTTGGCTTTTATCGGAATCATCCTGTTCCGAGCCTTCACTTCCACGTTCGCATTCTTCAACCTTGCAGTCCATGATAGTGCTGGTGTCATAATCTTAAAGGTCTCGTACGTCACAGCTAACACAGTCTGTGTGCTCCTCTCTTCTCCACTTTAAGAACGCTTGCAAAGCGTAACGAAGTCGAACACCCTTTCCGAGTTCTGTCCAGCGATGCGTCTTTGCAAAACCGGCCTCGTTCGTTGGGGAAACCGATCGCAACACTCCATGTGCTCGCCGGTAGATCTGCTGCCTTAGCAGGGCAGGGTCAGTCGAAGCGCGGAACACTTCGACTGCTTTGTTGGCATCTGCGAACTCGGACAGCAAAGCGGCGCGGATGGCGCGCTTTTCTGCTGAGGTTTGTTGTTATTCCACATTCGAATGAGACGGCCTTGCGGTTGGCGGTCATGCTTGTTCACTGTGCCGACCTGACTGTGGCACTTCATGGCGTCTGCGACGCAGTCCATGCAAACATGCTCCTCGTCATGTACCTGTCTGATGCGACTCAAGTACCATTCTTCTGCAGTCCTTTTTTCTTTTTTGTGCATCCGCCGATATTGTCTATCGGGGCAGCAGTCAGTTGTGAGACTGGCAGGTGAGCAGCGCCACCTCCCCTAGCGAGCTCTCGGATCAAGCTGCGTCTGATGCAGCCGTTGTACGGAATTGCCTACTTACACTCCAGCTGCGAGCGCCTTCATTGTGAAGGTTGCTGCTGCGGCCGCCAGGGTGGCAGCTGTGTCAGGTCAAGTGGCGAGATCTCGGGCCCTGTGATGGCTGGGTGCACACCTAAGCAGGGCTGCATCCTCGTGTTGTAGCCGTGTTGTGTGTAAAGCTTCGTGGAGGCCTGGTCAACCATCACTGCAGGGCACAAACCTTCGCGACAGTGATTGGACAGTCGGGTTTGCTGGGGCGCGTCTACATGAAGAGAAAAGTAAAGCAAGACCTGCCCCCTGCGCCTGCTGTCTCCGGCTGCTTCGGCAGACGACATATAGTACTACTGTATCCGCCGGAGCAGCCGCGAAGACGAGCAGGTTAAGGCAAGGAACATACAGGAGTCGAGATCTCGGCCGCGAAGACAACCTGCGAGGGAGAAGAGGAAATGCGCCGAATCGTCTGATGATTCCTCGGGCTCGACAGACACCACAGCGGACGTGAATCGCGCACCGGAGACGAACAGTACGCGGGGCAAGAAGCGACCGAAGCATGACACGACGCGTGCAAAGAGGTAGTCTGTAGCGGCTCCTATCGCCACAGATTGTTGCTGCATATCAGGTTCAAACTACTACTACTACTGTATCCGCCGATATTGTTGCCTGTCTGGCATGGTAGACATTTCTTGTTGTGGCACGAGAGATCTCCCCTGTTTTTTCCATGCACATCCACAAGACACCCTACTACACGTGTTATCACCAATGTTCACAAAACAAAAATACCAAGTTTCCAGCACGCGGTGCCTGTCGCCACAGGCGGCACGCGAGACTGAAGCCACATTACTTGTGGGTGAACGTGCACTCTGCGCGTAGATCGCAGTTCCTCCTCAACGCAATGCAGGCTTTAAACTACCGGATCTCTAACCCTCGCAAGACTCTTGAAGATTTGCTCGCAAATAGCGACGACTCGAACGCACTCATTTCTGCCAGGCGGGGTGGGGGGTGGTGCGGGGATATAACCCTCGCAACCCGCATGATTCCACAAGACGTGCGGCGGCGGTCCGGATGCACAACTGGACGAAGCTGAAAAAGAACCTGGTGGATGCTGTAGCGGCTGACTCGGCGCTACTCCTAGAAACCGTCGAGATCCCGCCGGTACCGAACGACCTGTCCCGCCTTCCCTTGCCCAAGAGGAACGCTTCGGCGTGCCTGAGCCGCGTTGCCGACCAGCTTTTCCCGTATGGCCGGCGTTCTGCCCTGTGCGGGGTCCTCTTGTCCAGCCACAGCGTCGGCGTGTTCGCCGCCATCTTCTGGTACTCCCTCGTGGTTTACTTCCGCCCGGAGACGTCGACCCCTGGATACCTTGCCGCGCTGTTCGACAACCTGTCTTCGCACTACGCCTTGCTCTTCCAATCCCTCGCCCCTCACATTCGATGCTCCCCTTCGTACACCCAGTACCCGGCCGCTGTGAGCCAGGCCCTCATTCTGTCGTATCTCGACACCTTCCCGTCCGACCACCTCCGCTTCAACACCGATTTCAAAGTTGTCCTCCACCGCAATGTCCACTACTGGATCACGGGAATGGTCGTCTGCCAGTCCGACCCCCCGTTCCCTCTCCCGGGAGCCGAGCACAGTCTGAAACAGCCCCACCCATCCCCGACGCCTGTCCCCACAGGCGGCAGGGCTTCGAAGGTCAACAACTTCGCTGGGCTGTCCCACGACCGGCGGCCCGGCGCGTTGTCCAAAGCGTGGCATGCCTTCGCTTTGTCTTCGAGGGGCACTCCCCGCCACGGCAAAGACACGGAAGCCGCCGTCGCGTCGGCAGACGCGGGAGGAGCGGTCGGCGGAGCCAAGTTGCTGCTTGGTTCGCCGCGAGGCGGGGCCGGCGCGGTGCTTACGACGGGCGAGGTCGCGAGGGATCTCTACTTCGTGCACGGCGAGGGGTGCGGCTACACGATGCACTTCGGGCGGAAGGGCGCGCTTTCGCGGCAGAAACGCGACCACCGGCTGGCGGGCCCCGGGGGCAGCGCTGAGCCCCCTGAAGACGGGCTCACGGGCGCTGCTGCAGAAGGTCCGAGCGAGGTCGCACGCACAGTGAATGTGCGCAGTGAACCAGACGACACTGGGTGGCATGCCTGGATGGGAAGGTTTGCCGTTTCCACTTTTGTGTATCCAGTCAGGGGGGGACCCAGGCGTCAGGGCTTACGCTCCACGTGTGGAGGGTGTGGATTTCCACACGTTTTTTTTTTTTTTTTTGTACTTTATTGGTGGCTTGCCGTGGCTACCCTTGAAGGAAAGCGGCTCCGGGTTCTGCCCGGAAACACCTTGGGTGGAAAGAAGCGGGAGGGAGTTTGATCACATCAGAGAGAAAGAAAGAACGCAAGGGAGAGAGGGCGAAAACCGTCTGTAGGGTGGCGGGCTTGCCTCGTTCATCTTCGACGATGGGAGACGTCGACGCACTGCTTGACCGGGCATCATGCTTGGCTGAGAAAGGCGTCGACGAGAAGGTGAGGCAGCAGCTGGTGAGAATGATGAACCTCGTTCTCACCCTGATGGAAGCCGCGCACTCCGGGGCGCCGCCCGCAGCCGAAGCAAGGAAACCCGGCCCGACGGTCACAAACGCACAGCCCCCGCCGCCGGACCGGACCCGGCCGGCGGTCGCAAGCGCACAGCCTCCGCCGCCGGACCGGACCCGGCCGGCGGTCGCATGCGCACCCCCGCTGCCGGACCGGACCCGGCCGGAGAAGACTCGGTCCTCTGCGTCTGCAGAGCAACCGGACCCACCGGCGAACAACACCTGGGCGCAGAAAGTGCGCGATGCAGCGGCGGGGCAACCGAACACGCCCAAAGGGAGCACGTGGGCCGAAAAGACCCGTCGCACTCGACCGAAGGCCGTCATGGTACTCGATGGCTGGGGAGTGCCAAAGGTCGAGTCAGGTGTCGAGATGGGGAACAAGAAGGGCGGCGTTCTTGTTGCCGCGAACACCGAGGATGCGGAGTACGCATGGGGGGCTGCCCTGGACCTCATCGGAGTCTGTCCGGGCGCCAAGGTAGCCGTCGTGTGCACCGTACCGTGGGCGGAGTCGGCGAGGCACCTGGTGGTGCTTTCTAACGGGAACCACCAGGACGTGTGGGCAAAGTACTGCAACGTCACCCCGCCGACGGTATCGTGCAAGACGGTCGCCCCCGGGCAGCCGACGACTCAGGTGTGCCTATTCCAGGTACGTGCCGCCTATGTCCACGCCACTACGTGGGAGACGGCGATGAAGGCTGGCCAGTCGGTCAGGATCATGGCGAAGAAGGCGGCGGAAGCCGAAGGTCTGCGCATGGACTGGTCGTCGGTGTTTACGAAGGTGCACCGACGACAGGGCGTGTGTGAGGTGAGCGTCCGCGTCCCAGTCGAAGACGTGCCGAAGCTGCTTCGGAGCTCCGGGAAGGCCGGCACTTTCTGGAAGGCCATGTCGTTTGTCAACGGAACGGACACGCTGCCGGCGGTGTGGGTGAGCGACTGCGCCCTCGAGGAAGCGCGCCAGATAGCTGCCAGGACACCGAACACATTCGGTGTGATCGGCGGCGCGAAAACCGGCGTCTTCGGCATACGAACGACCCCGGAGCACGTCGCCGCCACGGAATCGGCGGTCGGGAAGAAGCTGTCGAAGCGCCAGCGTCGGGGTGACAAGTACATCGTCACCACGGCGTGTCCGGCGGAGCACCCGTCCGACCTCCTCGCCGCCTGCGCAGCAGCCGAATGGAAAGTGGAGCCAGTCGGTTCGTTCAAACGGCGAGGGGATACTGTGTGCGTGGTCATTGCCGACCAGGGACCTCCGGCACCAGTGCTCTACCGCCTTGATCGGGCGTCAATCTCGATCAGGAAATACGACCGTTCCATCGATGCGAGGCAACGGAAGGGGTTCACCACGCAGTGCCAGCGGGTGAAAATTAATCTCCCTCGTGAGTTCCTCGCGAGCCTCCAAGAACGCCCAGAACCCGTTCCGGGACAGAAGCGGAGCCGCGCCAGCGATGAGACGACGACCCAAGACAAGGTGGCGCGGCTCGACACCGCTGACAATATGGCTACCGACTGCCGGCACGCCAACTGGCAGGAGTCATACGAAAACGATAAGGCGTTCCTATGCGAAGTCTGCTGCAAGCGTATGCAAGTAGGACAGGCGAGGCGTCAATGTGCACACGGCCCCTGTGAGGCGGTGGTTTGCCATGCGTGCTGGGCTAAACTGCAAGACGCCCCCCCAACACCGCCCTCGCCTGCGCAGGCGCCCGCCGTCGACCCCGCGGACTCAAAATGGTGAACCCTCAATTATACCACGCGTCATACGCGTCACACAATCTTACCCACACTACATCTTCTGGGTCCGGCCCTCGCCTACCACCCTTGCGTGTAGTTACGATCAACGTAACCTCGTTGTTGAAGAACGTGCTCCTCCTTTGCGGCATTGTGGCGGACATCATCTGCTTGCAGGAGACGAAGCTGACGAGCACCGGGCAGAAGAAAATCCGGATGGCCCTGAAGGAGTGTGCTGCTCTCGACGTCTGGCAGCCTTTCTTTGGTTCCTGTTGCGAAGGGCGTAAATGTGGCAACGACGTTCCATCCCAGATAACCGGGGGGAGCGCCGGTGTAGCAATCCTTGTGAGGAAAGGCCTGCCGGCATGCGTGGTTAGCCCGTTCGATGTCGTTGAAGAGCGGGCCTACGAGGCAGCTCGCTTCCTCCACGTACGTGTCGCGACCGGAAGCGGCAAGGGTGCGCTCCATGTGGTTTCGTTGTACGGACATTGCGGCCACTCGGCTCGGATTGAACGTGAGAAGCTGGTCGAGGGGGTTCTCTGGGGCATGCGCCGGCGCCTGGGCGCGGTACCGATTGTAGTTGCAGGTGACCTGAACACAGACCCTCTGAACTCTCCTGCCCTACGCTTCGCACTGCGAAACGGGTGGACTGACTGTGCCGAGCTTCACGCGAAGTCCCTGAACAGGCCTCCGGAGCACACCTGCTACCACGGGGAGCCGTCACGCATTGACCTTGTGCTTACCAACGAAATCGCCTCTTCCGCTCTTGGAAACGTAGAAACCTTCGAGGCCGGGTTCCCGACGCATAAGGCGATTCGAGCTGTCTTCCACCTCACCGCTTTCCAGCAACTTAACGCGGTGTTCCGCTTCCCCCGCGCCATCCCTGGGTCCGGTCTGACTGACCGAACCGACACCGCAGCCCTCAAAGCTGTAGTCGCGAAATACCGACTCGCCGACCCGTGCCCCCGCGGACTAGAAGGCAGCCAGAGGGTGGATTTTCTCTGGCTGCGTATCTCGCGGGCGGCGGAGGATTATCTGCTCCAGAAGTCCAAGATTGAGGGTAACCTGGCGGCCTACCGCGGGCGAGGAGAGCGGCGGAGGCTGAGCACCCAGCGCGTGTCCGCGAGGCCGTCCCCGGAAGGTGCGGGGGCCGACACCGCACCTCTGAAGAGAGCCAGGTGTCTTCTCGGGCGCATGCGGGAGTACTCGGCCGCACGAGCCAAATGGGAAGATATGTCCAGCGCCCCGTGCCCGTTGTCGCTCCTGCTCAAAGGGCAGTGGGACAAAATACGGTCGTTTCAAAGCTTCATCCTCCAGCGTACGGACGGGAAATGTGCTTTGCCACTGGTACCGCCATCGGCGAAGGCCGCGCGGGGCCTATCACACACTATCTCGGACGTGTGCCAGAGCCTGGCCCAGACTACGTTAAATTCGAGGTACCTGGAAATCGCAAGGTGTCAGCGCGAGCTCCGTAACCCTCTGGGTAAAGAGTCGTTTGCTTGGGTGAAGAAGGAGGCGCCGCCGACATTCTATTTTACGAACGGTCGCGACGGGCGACTCACGGCGAACTTGGTGGAAGTTGATGCGACGGTAAGGAGGAAGTGGGACCCCGTGCTACGCATGTATGCCGGGAAGAAGGAACCCGAGTTCGCCCCCTTCCTGCGGGAATATGGTGACTTTATTGCGCAACACCCGTGCCAACTGGGCCCGATCACGGCCGACCGCCTACGGTCGGTAGCGAGGAAGAAAGGTGTGCAATCGTCATGCGGCGTGGACGGCTGGCGCATGCGAGAAGTTGCGGCCCTGCCGGACACAATCCTAGAAGGGTTTGCTGCAGTACTGAACGAAGTCGAGGAGACGGGCCTATGGCCCGACGGGGTTCTTGACGCGCTAGTCACCCTGATTCCCAAGGGAGAGGGAGATGACCCCCTGAAGCTGCGGCCCATCACCGTCTCCAGCGTCGTTTATCGTCTTTGGGCTAGTGTGCGTCTGCAGGAGGTTCTTGTCTGGCAAGAGCAGTGGATACACGAGTCCCAACATGGCTTCCGGAAAGGCCACTCCTGCGACGACGTCATCATGGACATCGCGCTGTCGATAGAGGAATCCCTTATCAACGGAACGCCGCTACATGGGATCGCGCTCGACTTTGCGAAATGTTTTGACCGCGTTCCGCAAGGTTTGGTACTCGACCTAGTTGAGGCTCTGGGGCTGCATGAGCGTGTGCTGGCGCCTCTGCGCCACGTCTATAAGTACCTCAGACGTCGTTTCAGGTACCCTCTGGGAGTGGGCGATGAATTCAAGGTCACGAACGGCATCCTCCAAGGCTGCCCTATCTCCGTGGTCCTGATCAACGCCCTTCTGTCCGTGCTCTCGAAAGCCCTGGTCAGCCGGGCACGAGTGAGTCCGAAGTCCTTTGCTGATGACTTGTACCTTCTCTCGCGACTCGCGAAGCTGCTCCAGGAAGGAATAGATGTCACCGCGATATTTGGGAATCTGACCGGCCTCGCTCTCAACGAAGGCAAGTGTGCCGCCTTCTCGACGTCGAAAAAAGGCCCCCGTCTCGAGGTTGGAGGCAAGGCGATGAAATCGGTGAAGACCGTTAAGGTTCTGGGCGTTCCCCTGGGCACAGAAGGGCCTGTGGACAACGGTAGGTCTGACGCGACCGTGGAAGCCGCAGCCAGGCTAGAAGCGTCGCCACTGAAGCCGCGCACCAAGTTCCGCGTCATGCAGACGATCGCGGCATCCGCCCACTACGGCGCGGCCTACTGCGCCAACTCGGCCGGGGGCTTTGCGAACAACTCCGTTCTTCGCACGGCTCTCTCCGCCTGCTTGATTCCTCGCTCAAATCGGGCGAAGAGCCCCCTCGCGACACTTACCCTCGTTGCGAAGGCGCACTTGTGCGATCCGGCATGCGCCTCCGGGTACAGCTCACTCCGCACCGCCGCGAAGCAATACCAGAAGGAGAGATTTCGGCTGCGAATGGATGCCCTCCTTGTATCCGGGGCTGACGCCTCCTTAAAGGGCCCCGTCGGGCTGATATCCAATCTCCTTCGGGAGATACGTTTCCTGCCGGCGAAGCGGCACAGTTTCGAGCTGCTATCGTTCGAAGGTGCGACCGTGCCCTTCTCCGGGAAGGAGGCACTGCACTTCGTCCGTGAGGGCCTGCGTCTTCGAGCGTGGCGCTACCTGACGACACAAAGGCAAGGCTATTCGGGTATCGAGAGGGGGGTGGATGTGCGCCTGTTGAACAGACTGTGGCAGAACCGCGCGACGGGGGACAGGCTCAGCTTTGCAATCCGCAAATGCATCGCAGGAGCGGTGTACTCTCGCGAGTGGTGCAACAGAAGATGGGGAACGGGTGACGGCGTATGCGAGTTCTGCGACGGTGGGACTCCGGGGACCCTGCTACACTATTTCTGGGAATGCCCGGGACCAGGGGGCAGGTGGGTCAATCTACACTGCCGACTCGACGTCGCAGGAGTGGCGGCACAGAATATGCCCCTATGCCTGAGCACACGGGGGATTCCCCCCATCGGAACCCCGCCGGTACTCGTGGAGAGGGTCCAGAAGCTGATCGGGACCATCTCCATCGAGATGGCGCAAGCGCAGCACAATATCGCGACGACGCGCCCCTGGGAGCTTGCCTCCGCCGCGGCAGGGAGATATGACGTTGAGCTGGCAAGGGACAGCCGTGAGCTCCTCACGAAGCAGATTGGGACGCGCTTCGCGGCGTCGCTAGTCTACTGGCTAAGGAATCTACGTTGGGTCAACACCCCCCCTCTCCCCACGACCGGCGTGGAACTCGCTTTGGATTTTGAGGCCTACACGCGATCCAAGCTGCCTGGGGAAACGTTTGCCGAAAAAGGGTTGCAGATAGGATATCTAGCACGAGCCATCAACGACCTAAGCTTTGCTGACACGGGGGCCTCAGCCTTCCCCGGGAAGTGGAGACAGGGTGTATGCTCTTTACGCTGCCTGGGTGCGCCGGCAATGCCGGGATTCTCACACCGTCCACGTTTTGCAGCTGGACGGAGGACAGAGCTGATGTTGAACGGCATAGAAGCAGTATGCTCCAAAGACAGGTGGAACGACGCCAAACCCGTGTACCCTCAGGACGTAGCTTTCGCTAATTGGAAGCTGAAGTTTCCCATCAAGGTGTTTGCCGCCGCCGTAGGCCGCGCAGTCGCGAGGAAGAAGAGGGCCCGCAGCGCTACAAGGCGGCGATCCCCCGCGAGACGAGCTCACCCGCCGGCCAGAGCGCCCGCTGCAGCACCAACTCCGGTGCTACCACTCACTGTAGCAGAGCCGCGACCTGCGGCGCGCCTCCGGAGCGACTTACGCCCGCCGTAGCAGTGCGAAGAGAAGTGAGGAGACCGGAAACTCCCCGGAGAGATGGTCCCTGCACTCTAACTCGTCTCTCTCTCTCTCTCTCTCTCTTTTTTTTTGTACAAGCACCAGGGGTTATTCTAATCCCCGAAATTCTGTAAAATCCCGGTTAAAAAATCTTTGATATGGCCAGAAATTTTTTTTCCCACGCTGCGCGTGGGAAAGCATGGATTGCTGAAGCAAGCAGTGTCCCACACAGTAGCGTCATTACGTTAGCACAGTGTCGACAGCGGCAGCACCACTAAAACCAAATGCGGCGAGCGACATCTCTTTAGTTCCAAAATCCTTTCGGGCTTGCGAGCTTCAGGATAGCAAACGATCCTCCAGTGACTGATTACTGGGTGTGATGGAAAACACAATCTGGCTGCTGCTTCTCCACTTTGTTGTAGCCTTCACTTGTCAGTCCCAGTGGGCACTACAGCGATGGCCTCAACGCCTTTCAACGCATCAGGGCGAAGCTGCTCACGACAGGCGCCCCCCAACACGCTAATCCCAACGCCCCTCATGCCCCATAGATATTTCTGGACCAAATTGCTGGCAGGCTGTGTCACACAAAACAGCAACTACGACTCCAGGATCTGAGCCTGTAGCCTGGGTCCCTTGCCAAAAAGTTCTCACCAGAAATTCCCATGGTTAAAAAATATTTTTTCACCGGCCTGTTTTCAGATTTTTTTTTTTTTGGTGAAAAAAATTTTTTTTAACCATACAGGATAATCCCTGACAAGCACCTGCTTTGTGGGAAATGCTTGAGGAGACTGCCAGTTGCGAGATCAAAGGAGGTAAATGTGCTGTAGCCTACACGAAACACAGCCAAATCTGGGTTTAGTGGCGGGCGTAAGCGTTCAACAAAAAAAGACCCACTTTGTTGTTGTATTGTTCCCCCCCCTCTAGCCTCCTTCGAAATGAGCACAAGGCAGTCCCTCGAGTATTTCTTTACCAAACATGAAATGTTGGAGGAAATGAGAAGCTCGTCGCCGCAAACCGTGGCGTTTTCACTTGCGTCCTGAATCCAGCTTTACGTAAAAAAAACGATCAGGCACTGCGTTCAACGAAAGAATATATAAAACACCTACCATGTTGTGGGGCACCCCGTCGAGAAAGAGCAAGCGAGCTCGCTGCCGCTTTCGAGCGGGTGACAGGGAGCAGCGTTCAACGAAAACAACTCTCTCTTCACATCATATTCATCATCATTAGTTTTGTATCAGCCGCGGTTGTGCGAGTGACGAGCTCTTATTTTGGATTTCTTGTTCCCACGTGTGCTTCCACGTGTGGATCCACAGGTTCTACCTGTGGATTCTGATTTATTTCTTTGTATAAACACCTGCTTTGTAGGAAATACTTGAGGAGGCTGCCAGCTGCAAAAGATCAAAGGAGGTAAATGTGCTGTAGCCCACACGAAACACAGGTGAATCTGGGGTCAGTGGCGGGCGTAAGCGTTCAACAAAAAAGACCCACTTTGTAGTTGTATTGTTTCTCCCCCTCTAGCCTCCTTCGAAGTAAGCACAAGGCAGCCCCTCGAGTATTTTCCCCCACATGTGCTTGCCACAGGTTGGTCCACATGCAGGGGAGTCCAGGTCCACAAGTCGCCAAGGCTGCACAGCCAGGTCGCCAAGTCCAGTAGCGAGGGTTTTTTTTTTTTTTTTTTGAAAGTGTGCCGCAGAAAGTGTGGGGCAGCAGTCAGTTGTGAGACTGGCAGGTGAGCAGCGAAGGTTACTGTTGCGGCCTTCTGGGTGGCAGCTGTGTCAGGTCAAGTAGCGAGATCTGAGGCCCTGTGATGGCTGAGTGCACACCTAAGCAGGGCTGCATCCTCGTGTTGTAGCCGTGTTGTGTATAAGGCTTCGTGGGGGCCTGGTCAACCACCTCATCACTATAGGGCACAAACCTTTCTCGAGTGATTGGACAGTCGGGATTGCCAGTCGAGCCTGAGTCCAGCCTGAGTCGAGCCTGAGTCAGTGCGACTCAGCCAGACTCAGTGTGGACTCAGGCAAACTCAGGCTGGGCGGGCTGCACTGTTGAACTACTGTACTGGTACTGAACTACTGCACCTGTGGTTGGTCACTGAGGTTCTGGCAAGCCCGAATGTTGATTGAATACTGCAGGGCATAGTTGACTAGACCTCTTGAGTTTGTGCTAACCACGAATTGGGGAGTCGGGAGAACCTACAAAGCCAAAAGCAGGACCGACCCCCCCGTTCGTGAGAAGAAGCGAAGAATAAAAACTATTTCCCAGCACCAACGACGCGCACATATCCCTAACTCTCGGCGGCCGGGACCCTCTTGCAACGATGCAAACAAAAATATCTGCATACTGCCCAAAGACGAATAATTACTAGTACACGTCTTCTTGGCGGATAGTTACCTACCGTGAAGCCAAAGCTCGAGAGACCAGCAGCAGCGGCCTTTCGCACTTTTCCTGTCTTTGCGGTTGGTGCAGATGCCTGGGTCAGCAACGATTCTGGCTCTGTATTCACTGGTGCAGGGGTCACTTCTGGAGGCAGGACTTGCACGGGAACACGCGATTGCGAAAGAGGTTTCTCATCAAGAGATGAATCGTCGTCGTCTGCCGAAGAAGTGTCACTCACCGAAGAGTCGCTCACGTCGCTGTCACTGGCTTCATCAGCCGACACGCCAGCTCATCATCATCATCATCATCACAGGTAGTAAGAGAACCCATTCATGAACGGTTACACGGAGACCCTAAACCCCCGGAATTTCAAGCGAACTTTAACTCTAAAAAACCAGACCCGCTGCTTCTCGCTTCATGTTTGACGGATCGAGTCCGCTGATCCGGCACTACATCGAACGGGTCTGTGAATATGACACGGAGACGTATACTTCGGACAACAGTTTTTTAGACCGCACCGAGCAAGTTCGCCACGGCCGGGCGCTTGCTGAAGGAACGGAAGATGAACCGCGCCTCGACGACAGCGCGCTCGAGTCTCAGCGCGGCTGGCAGTTCACGTTCGTGGACCAACGCTTCGGCGAGAGAGCATCCGTCGTCAGCAACCTCCGGGCGAAGCGGGCTGTCGCCTCGGAGGCGGCAAACGCGGAGACGAAGCGAAACGCAGTGCATCCGGCTGAGACCAAAGCGAAAGGTCTGCCCTTTCACACCTCGTTTTCTGTTCGCTGCCGGGCGCTGTCGTGCCCGCACGCAAGGGACCTCGTGTGTCGGATGTTCTCTGACAACGCCGCACATTCTTTTTAGCCACATGCAAACGTGTGAGGAAACTGAACCGCCCAAGTAGGACCGTCTGATCATCATCATCTGCCAATTCCTGAAACCACGTCCGGGATTTGGGCTCAGGGTAGTGCAGTGGGCACCGGCTCTGTTGGCAATACTCGAGGAGGCTGCCAGTTGCGTAATCTCGGACAACGTAAAGGAGGTAAATGTGCTGTGCCCACACGAAACACAGGTAAATCGGGGTTTAGTGGCGGTTCATCTCCCATTTTCGGACGATGAAGATCTGAAGCTAGCATGTAACATGAATGAGAGGCAGTGTTTTGCCGGAACATAAAACTGCGATTCCCTGCTCATAGATTACAGTGGTTAAGAAGGGAACCTCCAAAGTACTAGCATGAAAGATGCATGATCGGCGGCAGTGTTTTCTCAAAGCAAGATTTTCACCCTGGGGTTCGCTCACGACCGTTTCCTGAAACAATCCTTCACTAGATCCGGCGGTTAAAAAACCTGGCCTCAGTGGCGCAAGCGGCGTATCCATCCATACCCACTAGCAAGGAGGTAGCAGCCAGGGAATGATCTACAGATGCCCCGGTTAGAGTGTAGTGGAGCCCGCCTGTAGGTGTGCAGGGTGGGTCTACACCCACCTCACGCACATGCTCCTGATGAGGTAGCCACCACGTAGAATAGCCACCTCACGCACATGCTCCTGATGAGGTAGCCACCACGTAGAATACCCACCTCACGCACATGCTAGCTACCACGTAGAATACCCACCTCACGCACATGCTCCTGATGAGGTAGCTACCACGTAGAATACCCACCTCCCCCATATACACACCACGCGCTCGTCAAACCCAAGAAACATTTCTTCACTCCAATCCAACGCAGTGCGAGCATCGGACGAAGCTGAAGGGACTTCGGACCTGGCCGTCCTGATGCGGAGTGTGGTGGTGGCGCGTGACGAGAGCCGGCCGGTCGACAGCACCGCGGCAAGCAAGGTGAACGCGCGGGCAAGGGAAGAGCTGCCGCGTGCGGTGTTCGTCACGTCGGAGGACGCCGGCGCAGCCGAGCTCGAGTCCGCCGTGTCGCACTACGAAGACAGCGACGCGAAGGCGGCTTGGCGGGCAGACGTCCGGTCGACGGTAGCCGCCATCGCAGCGAGCCTCCACCAGGCGCAGGCTGCCCGTTCGCACTCACCCCCAATCCCGCCGCCGGCGCGCCGCAGTCCACCCCAAGGAGCTTCCCGCTGCACTTCCCCAGACCCCAACCGTTCGTCCCAGTTGAGTCGAGATAATCACCGGGGTTCACCTCGAACAGACTGCAACACCTCCAAAAGGGCGGATCGCCAGGACTGTCAAGCGGACAGAGGGGTCAATAACAGTCCACCCACGGGGGCGCACATTGTTGATATCGAAGCCTCAAGTTGGACAGAGCAAACCCAGTGCACCATGCCGTCCGGCGCGAAACCATCCGGAGGCAATCGACCAGGCTGCCGTCAGTCACCGGCGGAGGGTGCGACGTCGACTGGCAGGCCGGCTTCGGCACCCGCCAGCCGAGCGCAAGCTCGTGGCAAGCCGCGGGCGGTGTGCACGGGCGCCGCGGTGTGTCCGTCGCGGGCTTGGCTCGCGGATGGATCCCCCTTGCTGTGTCACCCGACCGAAGCCCGAGTGCGCAAACCGCCGAGCACGGCGCCGGCGGCGCGCCATCGTTCGCACCGGCACCTGGCCCGCGTCGTGAAGACGCGGAGACCGGGCCACGGCGTGTCGTGGGAGGGCGTCCGGGACAATTTGGACCTGAAATCCGCCGTGCGCTGGGCGAAGGCGGTGCCTGACAGGGTCGCCGGCGAGATCGCCGAGCTCCGCCGCATGCTCGAAGCCCTGCGGCAGGCAGGGCAGCGGCAGGCCGAGGAGCTCGAGAAGTCGTACATCCTGCTCAACGCAGAGTGCGACCGTGCCGTCGCATCGGTTCGCGCCGAGCGAGTTGCGGAGCGCAACCAGTTCCTCTCCGCCCTCGGCAAGGCCGCCGCGGCGGTCGCGTCCCTCCGGCGGGCCAACCGCAGCTCGCTGCTGGTGGTCACCGCCGGGTACCGGTTCTTCGACCTCGTCGAGCGGAACTTGCTGATCATGTCGCACGACCTGCGGGCCCTGCTCGTCCCGTTGACCGTCAAGCTGCGGCGGGAGCTCGTTAAGTCGGTGCCGAAGTGCCGGAAGCAGTACGCCGGGAACACCGCGGTCGATGCTTCGCTCCGCGCCATCGAAGAGGCGCTCGCCATCTCCAGCGTCCAGCCCGCGCGGTCCGAGAGCCCGCGCGACCCGCGGCAACAGGAAGACGACGGCGAAGGCGAAGGAGGAGGGGGAGGAAAAGAAGTGCCCCCGCGAGGGCAGAGCCGGCAGCAAAAGGGGCAGCTGCCGCAGCAGCAACAGCAACAGCAACAGCAACAGCAACAGCAACAGCAACAGCAACAGCAACAGCAACAGCAACAGCAACAGCAACAGCAACAGCAACAGCAACAGCAACAGCAACAGCAACAGCAACAGCAACAGCAACAGCAACAGCAACAGCAACAGCACAGCAACAGCAACAGCAACAGCAACAGCAACAGCAACAGCAACAACAACAGCAACAACAACAGCAACAGCAACAGCAACAGCAACAGCAACAGCAACAGCAACAGCAACAGCAACAGCAACAGCAACAGCAACAGCAACAGCAACAGCAACAGCAGCAACAGCAACAGCAACAGCAAGAGCAGCAGCAACAGAAGGAAGCTCGTCGTCAAAGTGGGGGCAAGCCCGGGTCTGGAGTCGGGGGGCGGCCGACCATAGTCCTGCGCCAGGACAACGCGGAGGAAGGCGGGCCCCACCGCGGCTCCTCCCCGCGCCCGCCGTCTGCGGGGGCCTGTGCCGACGACGGCAAGGCGGGCAGAATCTCCCACTTGTCCACCGCCGACGCGGGCCCCAGCGACGTCGGATTGCGGGGGGTCTCGGACCCGCGGAATTCGGTCTTGGGCGCCGCGTTGAAGGGCGGAAAGTCGCCGTCTCTCTTCTTGTGCACCTTCGACAGCGGAGGATTGGGGAAGCCTTGCTCGCTGCGTCCTTCTACCGCCGACGGGAAAACGGGTGGAATCTGCTCACCCCAGTTGTCCGCCGCCGATGCGTGCGCGAGCGATGCCAGACCGCGGTATTCGGCTGTGGGCGGCACGCCGATGAGCGGAAAGTCGCACTCTCTCTTCTCGTGCGGCAGCTCGTTCGACAGCGGCAGCCCGGGGATGTGCGCCGCCGCCGATGCTGGCGGCAAGCCGCGGGGCTCGACCGCGCCGGCCGCCAACGACGCAAACCCGCGTGTTCCGTCGCCGCGTCATTCAGCCGCGGACAGCCTGTTTGCAAACGGCAACCCGAAGGATGCCTCCCCCTCTTCCTCCCCACGCCCGTCCGCTGCCGGCGCTGGAGGCAAGAAGCCGCGGGGCTCGACCAACGACGCAAACCCGTGCGTTCCGTCGCCGCGCCATTCAGCCGCGGACAGCCTGTTTGCAAACGGCAACCCGAAGGGTGCCTCCCCCTCTTCCTCCCCACGCCCGTCCGCTGCCGGCGCTGGAGGCAAGAAGCCGCGGGGCTCGACCACGCCGGCGGCCAACGACGCTTCAGCCGCGGACGGCAACCCGAAGGGCGCGTCCTCCTCCTCCTCTTCCCCACGCCCGTCCGCCGCCGCCGCCGCCGCTGAAGGCAAGAAGCAGCGGGGCTCCGCGTCCGAACGACTGGACGCCCCCCGGGGGTCCTTCCCTCGGGGGGGCGTGGACGTGGGCCGGCGTTATCGGCCGTCCAAGCGGAAGTCGGCTGTCTTGCCCGAAGGCGGGGCGGCGGCGTTGGCGGCGCCCGCGGCCGCGGCGCGGCAGACGACCGAGCACAACATGGCGCTGTGGAGGGAGAACGGCGAGCTGCTGTCCCGAGCCGCCGGCGAAGAGCGGCGGCAGGTCATGAACGTCGTCCAGAGCCTCTTCAAGCCGGCCGCCGCCGCCGCCGCGGCCCGGCCCCCTCCGGCCGACGACGAAGCGTCGCTGGGCGACCCGCCCGCTGCCGAAGGCTCCGGCACCGGTGCCGAGCAGAACCCACACCCCTCCACACCCTTCCCAGCCCCGCTGCCGTCCCCGCGGCTCGGAACCGGCGGAATCCGCGCGAAACCAGCACCGGCCGACGCGGACCGTCCCTCGCACTCCGCGCCGGCGACCCAACGTGCCCTGCCCGACGGGCCGGAGGCAGGCCGGCTTCCCGCAAACTCCGCGTCGGATCCCGTTGGGGCTCTAACAGGCGAAACCCGCCGGTTGGAAGCCTCGGGCTTCTGCGCGCCCGAGTGTGCCGGTGCTGCTCGCCGGTTGTCTGAAGAAGAACGGGGTTCCCACCTGCCGCCGGATGCTCCGCGGACGTGCCCTGCCGTGCTCGTGTCCGGCCCCGCGCCGGCGGACGAACCCGAAGGACCCGCCCCCGGCACCGCCGCGCTGCCGCCCGCAAAGCGGCCGGTCCTGCGTCGGAGGAGCCCCACCAGCACGCCGGCCACCCTGCTGCGGGGGCCGCCGGGGGCCACGTCCGCCGCCGCCACCGCGGCGGCTGCCGCCCAGGCGGCAGCCGCCGCCGGGTTCCCCGGCAGGCCCGTGCAGCCGGCCCGGCTTCGACGGCCGCCGCCGCCGCCGCCCGCGGCGGCGGCGGCGGCGTGCAGTGCTCCCGCCAGCGGGGACTCTGCCTGGGCGGCCGTGGGGGGGGGCGTCCCAGCGGCAGCCGCCGCCGCGGAGAGCGTCAGCGGGGGCGGCGTGGCTGCGGCGAGGCGCGGGGTTGCGGCGGCAGGCGGGCGGCCGACGGTGTCGGACAACTTCTTGAAGTCGGCGCTGGTGCGGAAGTGGAGGCAGAGCGGCACCGGCGGCGCGGGCCGCGGGAGGAGGGCGTCCGAGGACGGCGGCGCGAGGGCAGCCGTCTTCGAGCAGCTGACGGCGGCCCTCGAGAAGGGGTCGCGCCGCGTGGTGAAGCACAGGGTCACGCAGCAGACCAAGCAGCAGCTGCAGGAGCGGCTGGCCCGCGCGGTCATCCACTTCGAGGGGTTCTCCTCCATCGACGGGTACGTTGTCTGGTCGGACTCGGCGCATGCCGTCGGCAGCTCGTCGGACGAGCTTCTTCAGCGTGTGCAGCAGAACAGGGAGCGGCGCAAGGGATGAAGAACTGTCCATTCGAGCTTGAGGGCGAGTACGTTATCTGGTCGGATTCGACACATGCTCGTCAGGAGAGCTTTCTTCAGCGTGTGCAGCAGAATGGGGAGCGCGATGAAGAACCGTCCATTCGGGACCTCTTCGATTGAGGGCGCGTGCGTTATTTGGTCGGATTCTCAACGCATGCTCGTCAAAGGGCTTTCTTCAGCAAGAAGAACCGTCAAGCTGTGCTCGTGTCCGGACCCGCGCCAGCGGACGAACCTGAAGGACCCACTCCCGGCAACGCCGCTCTGTTGCCAGCAAAGCGGCCGGTCCTGCGTCGGAGGACGGCCGACGGTGTCGGACAACTTCTTGAAGTCGGCGCTGGTGCGGAAGTGGAGGCAGAGCGGCACCGGCGGCGCGGGCCGCGGGAGGAGGGCGTCCGAGAACGGCGGCGCGAGGGCAGCCGTCTTCGAGCAGCTGACGGCGGCCCTCGAGAAGGGGTCGCGCCGCGTGGTGAAGCACAGGGTCACGCAGCAGACCAAGCAGCAGCTGCAGGAGTGGCTGGCCCGCGCGGTCATCCACTTCGAGGGGTTCTCCTCCATCGACGGGTACGTTGTCTGGTCGGACTCGGCGCATGCCGTCGGCAGCTCGTCGGACGAGCTTCTTCAGCGTGTGCAGCAGAACAGGGAGCGGCGCAAAGGATGAAGAACCGTCCATTCAGGCCTTCTTCGGTTGAGGGCGCGTATGTTATTTGGTCGGTTTCGACGCATGCTCGTCAGAAGAGCCTTCTTCAGCGTGTGCAGCAGAACAGGGAGCGGTGCAAGGGATGAAGAGCCGTCAATTCGGGCCCTCTTCGATTGAGGGCGGGTACGTTATCTGGTCGGATTCGACGCATGCTCGTCATAAGAGCTTTCTTCAGCGTGTAAAGCAGAACAGCGCGAATTCGGTTTCTCTTCGATTGAGGGGTACGTTATCTGGTCGGATTCAAAGCATGCTCTTCATAAGAGCTTCTTTCAAAGCGTGTGCAGCACAAAAGAATGAGGAACCGCTAGTTAGAGTCCGCTTAGTCGACGGGTACGTTGTCTGGTTGGATTCAACGCTTGCCGTCGGCAGCTCGTCGGAGCTGGTGTTAGTCTTTTCATCCCGAGCGCTAATTGACGTTTTTTGTTCAGTACCTTCGAGCGATCTCCTTCTAATCTGTTTGGCGCTGTTCTTGCTTCGCGAATGGGTCCCCTCCAGCGTGCGTGACAGGGCCCACTTCCGTGGGTTCTGTCAGGCCGTTCTTACACCGCAGTAGTGGGAGACGACACTCCACCATTTCAAAAGCGTTTACGTGTGCTGACTTGATCGGCAGAGGGAGAAAAAGTTAGCACCGGGGAACGTTGACCGCAGAAGTTACGTCGGCACCGTTTCCGTGCGACAACCCCGTCTGCTCTGCCCTGTGGTTGAGGGTACTAGGAGTAGATGCACCGCACAACCACACATACGTGAGAATCGGCAGCTTGCTTCTGGCCCCACCGGACGCAGGTCTTGGCTTGGGTAATCGACTACACGTAGTTCGCAACGCCGTCCGAAGCGATCGCCCAACATCGGAAAGGGAAGGAGAGGAGAAGCCGGACAGAAACCTGATAACTTGCTCACTAACGAATAGGATACAGTGTCCCTGTTGACCATGTCAATGAGCCACACCAAGGCGAGATCAGATTGCATCCGCCGTGGCGGTGATGCGTAGCAGGCCCTCAGCATGGTACCTAGGCCCCGGGTCTATGGAAGGCCGCTCGAAGTTTAACCATACCAAAGCAAGCTTTTTCCATAGCAACCATGCCGACCCGGGAATAAACGTTTCCATTGCACGCCTCGCACAAGTTGAATCAAACGGAGAGAACGTGTATCAAGTACAGTCAAGCGATTAGTCAGCGTCAAAATACGGGTCCACCAGGGTTCAGACTTGAGTGGTTTGAAGGGGTGGGTGCATCGACACGGGTGATAAGAAAAGGAAGCACGCCTGTTCCCCCTTCCCCGGGAGGCGCAAGGGACAAGCATCCACACCGGTCGAGTAAGTCCGCTGTCGTTGGTAGGGGGTGGGGTGGAAGTGTAGGGCGCGGGCGTCGACGGATCGTGCCGCGGGGGGTTTGGGCCACGTCTCGCCGTGGGCTTCGCTGCGACCGGGAGGAGGGTGCATCCGCCGTTCGTACGGAGAGGGAGCAGGCTTCCTGCTGCGTTTGCTGCATGCCTTTGTCCAAGGCGCAGCGAACCGCGCAGAGGAGGAATGGCGATGAGCACGTGCTGCGGGGTGCCAGGACGGCCGGCTCGCGGGACCAGCCGTGGACCATCATCGGCCCGGAAGTGACGCGGGTAGACTACGAGCGGGTCGTCGCCGAGGCGAAGGCGAGGGAGGAGGCGAAGACGACGGCGGCCGTCACAGAGCGCCTGCACGGCGCGCTGCTGGCCGGGCTGAGCGGTGTCTGCGAAGAGGAACGCGAAGCTTTGGCCGCGCGGGTGCGGCGAACCGCATCGAAGCTCGCCGAGCACATCTCGAAGCGCCACAAACGCGGCAGCAAAGAGTACCTGTCCTGCCTCCGGACCCTACAGGCCAACCTGCCCCGGTGGCCGGAGACCGAGGCTCTCGTGCGCGGAACGTGCCCGCTGCCCATATCCCACGTCGCCGTGGGCGGCCCCCAAGTCTTCAGCAGGACCGACCGATCGGAGAGGCAGGCCCAGGCCGCCGCCGACATCACGGTGGACTCAAAATACCCGCCGCCAGACTCCCTGTGCGACGCCTGCGGGCTCACCCAGCAGATGGCCAGCACGAAGGGCCACGTCCTCAGTTGGAAAGGGAAGGACGACAAGGACACGTGCAACTGCACGGTGGCAACCCCGGCGGCCCTCCCGAAAGGCGTCGAGAAACCCGCGAAGCCGGCGAAAGCTGATGTTTCGCTCGTTGTGGTGACCGACGCCCTTTTTTAGGTGGAGCGCGGGTTGCCAGACTATCCTCCCGGGCAGCTGCAGGTCAAACCACGTCTGATACGCATTGCACCTGACCCACGTTGCATCTGAGCGCTAGGCCGGTGTGTCTGTTAGCCCGATACACACTGCACCTGAAACATGTTGCACCTGAGGGAGGTCGTGTATCGTCTGATACACATTGCATACATTGCACCTGACACACGTTGCACCTGAGCGCTAGGCCGTGTGTCTGTTAGCCCGATACACTTTGATACACGTTGCATTGCTGGTCAGGCCGAACGCAGCGCACCACGTCTCGAAACACTACCGCCTAAACACCAAACTAAGTTTTTCGTGTCTAACAAATGCAATTTGTCAAGAACAAAAACAGATCGATGGCAGCGTACTATCCTCACTCCCGTTAGATGAACAAAACAGGGTTGAAGGAAGTGCGCACAAACAAAGGAAGCGCCAGATCCGTTGTTTTGTGTTAACAATGCGTTGTTGGTACTAAAAATGAGTAGTTGGCAGCGTACTACATGAAACTTACCAAAGCAGGTGAGTTCCGCTAGTGCTCACAAACAAAAGCGCCCGTTGAACTCAACAGGGCCAGCCCAGTCTTTTCTGCGGGTTGACGAGGGTGAGCCATTTGTCTGACGCAGCTGTTGTATAGAGTTGCCTGCGTACACTCGGGCTGCGCGCGCCTTCAATGAAGGTCCGCCAGGCTGGCAGTGGCAGGTCAAGGGCGAGCTCTGGCGCTATGCTAAGCAGGGCTGCATCGTTGTAGCCGTGTTGTGCACGAGGCGGCGAGGAGGCACGGGCAACCTCGGCATCACTGCAGGGCACAAACCTTTCGCGACCGTGATCGGACAATTGGAGGGTAATACGAAACCGGTCGACGAACCGAACACACATTGCAATGTGCCCCCCAAAATGTAGGATTGAGCAATGAGCGAACCATACTGAAGATCATGCCGCCGATTCAGTTTGCATGTCTCCACATGGAAGACCCTGAAGAGAGAGGGCCCAAACTTAGCTCATACATAGATACAGCATGTTTTTGCAACACGCCACAAATTGCCCTTCCGGCTTCCGGCATCGCACGAATCGAAAAATAGTTGGCTTATCGACGACTCCCTCCCACGATGGCAACAAGAGCTCGGATCCAGAAGAAAAATGTCGGCCCGTCCGTTCGGCCATTAAAGTCAGCAACGACCTGCGTCACTCGGCGTCCGAGTGCATCCTTTCTCGCGCGCAAGCATGAGCCACCTTTTTCTTTTTTCTGTCTGTCGCTTACTGAACAATAAGGCATAGAATACAAGCAAATGGCTTCTTTTCTCTTTTTTAGCTTTTGCTTATGTTGTTGGCTTGATACGCTCGCCTTCCTTAGCAAACACACACGGCAAAATGCGACCAATTTTAAGATTGGTTGCCTCAATATGTCGTCCGTAGGTCAGTGCTGACAAAAGAGGTCAGGCGGGTCATTCTGTAGGTCAAGGTTTGACAAGTGTAGCTAGGGGGGTACACTTCAGGTCGTTCTTTGCACGGCGCGAACCTCGGCCAGCCCACATAGAAAAAGGACAGGCTTCGTTTTGTTTGTGCGTGCCGGTTGATCGTTTCCCCACTTGTATTTACCCTGTGTATATTTTTGTAAGGAATTCTGTTCAACCACCAAAACATGCTGCCTACGTCTTTTTAGCCTGCACAATACACTGAAGGGCAACCCGCAAAAAGATTGTTAGGACTAAAGAAACGGGCTACTGCTACTCGCACGAACGACTCTTCCCGGCTACTCGCGTCCTCCACATCTCGGCGTGCCTGTCGGCGCAAACGGGAACGCGAAGAATCCGATTCCTTTTCGGATTCTGAACTTAAGTAACTTCCAGCAACAGTTGCAGTCGTCGTGGTGCAACCGGCAAGGTTGCACCACGACGAAAGCGCGGAAAAAGTGACCCTTCTGGAGTCACGAAGCGAAGCTGGCATAGTGTGGTACTCATTTGCATGCAAATGCACTCCTTACTAACGCAACCAGAAACAAGAGCATGCGTGACTCAGCCGTGCTTCAAAGGTGAGATGAGAGGCATCGGCTCACTCTGTCAAAGGACCATACCACCAACGCAACAAAAAGACGCACGACTGAGATAAGCCATGACGCGATACCTTACCATGATGCGATGCCTTCGAGGAAGCAAAATACTCGAGGGGCTGCCTTACGTTGAACGCTTACGCCCGCCACTAAACCCAGATTCACTTGTGTTTCGTGTGGGCTGCAGCACACTTGTGTTTCGTGTGGGCTGCAGCACATTTACCTCCTTTGATCTTTTGCAGCTGGCAGCCTCCTCAAGTATTTCCTACAAAGCAGGTGCTTATAGAAAAAAAGAACGGCAGCGAAAAAATGCTAAAGCGGCTGATCTCGCGCCGGTACGTGCACGGCACCCCGAAGATAGTAGTGCCGCATGCGAAAGCGCAGCCGTCGGTGTCGCCGGGGAACTCGAAGCACAACAAGCCGCATTTCGCCCCACCACCGGTTCTCCAGCAGAGAACCCGGCGAGGGCAAGATCTGGCAGCAGGCCGACCGGTCAGCGGCTTCGCGGGCGCCTACCATGAGGGATCTCCCACCACCCGCAGCACCACCCCGACATGCAGCGGGCGTTCTACGCGAAAACCGGCACCAAAATCGCGCGCACAGGCGACGAGCGAATCTAGCACCCGGAAACACAAAAATCCGGGATGGGACTGGAAACGAGAACGCTCGCTTAAAAAGTCGAATAGTCGGCAGGCAACAAAGGCTGGCTGCACTGCTACTAGCATGAATAGCAGACACGAATACCATGATGCGATACCTTCAAGGAATCCTTCAGTCACCCGTAGACTTGGGTCCTCAAGTGTCCTCAAGTGTCCTCAAGTGCCCTCAAGCAAACTTCCACTCTAAAAAGACTAAAAAGACTAAAGGTACTAAGAAGACAGGAGAGGCAACCGTCAAGGAGCAAAAAAGAACGGCAGCGAAAATGCTGAAGCGGCTGATATCGCGCCGGTACGTGCACGACACCCCGGAGATAGTAGTGCCGCATGCGAGTGCGCAGCCGTCGGTGTCGCCGGAGAGCTCGCAGTACAAGCCGCCGCCCATCACGCCCCACCACCGGTTCTCCAGCAGAGAGCCCGGCGAGGGCAAGAGCTGGAACCAGGTCGACCCGTCTGTCAGCGGCTTCGCGGGCGGCAACCAAGAGGTGATCTCCCACCACCCGCAGCACCACCCCGACGTGCAGCGGGCGTTCTACGCGAAAACCGGCACCAATCTCGCGCGCACAGGCGACGAGCGAATCTAGCGCCCGGAAACACAAATATCCGGGATGGGACTGGAAACGAGAACGCTCGCTTAAAAAGTCGAATAGTCGGCAGGCAACAAAGGCTGGCTGCACTGCTACTAGCATGAATAGCAGACACGAATACCATGATGCAATACCTTCAAGGAATCCTTCAGTCACCCGTAGACTTTGGTCCTCAAGTGTCCTCAAGTGTCCTCAAGTGCCCTCAAGCGAACTTCCACTCTAAAAAGACTATAGATACTAAAAAGACAGGAGAGGCAACCGTCAAGGAGCAAAAAAGAACGGCAGCGAAAATGCTGAAGCGGCTGATATCGCGCCGGTACGTGCACGACACCCCGGAGATAGTAGTGCCGCATGCGAGTGCGCAGCCGTCGGTGTCGCCGGAGAGCTCGCAGTACAAGCCGCCGCCCATCACGCCCCACCACCGGTTCTCCAGCAGAGAGCCCGGCGAGGGCAAGAGCTGGAACCAGGTCGACCCGTCTGTCAGCGGCTTCGCGGGCGGCAACCAAGAGGTGATCTCCCACCACCCGCAGCACTACCCCGACGTGCAGCGGGCGTTCTACGCGAAGACCGGCACCGACATCGCCAACGAAGAACCGATCTTCGGAGCCCACGGGTACAGGCCGCTTCCCGCCCAGACGCAGAAGAACTACGCCGTTGCCGACGCGTGGGCGTCTGTCACCATGACGTCGACGAAGGCGGTGAGGCTTCCGGACACAGCCAAGAGGGTCCTGCCAGACCCCGCGACGAAAGTGGCCATTTTCGGGTGCACGTCCTTCCAAGGGTCGCGCATCGCGAAGCGGCTGGTCTTGGCGCCGGAAATCAAAGAACTGCGTCTCTGCACGAGGTACCCGGACCAAATCCCTCCGGACTTGCAGAAGGTCATCGATCTCAACCCTGAGAAGTGCACGCTCGAAGAGGCGAACGTCCTCGACAAGCCGAGCGTCAACAGAGCGATCAACGGTTGCGACGGCATCGTCAACGCGGTCGACTGCAGAACCGACGACTTCTACCAGCTGCACCACGACATCTGGATCAAGGGCGTCCAGAACATTTGCTACCAGGCCCGCGTCGTCGGGATCAAGCGCTTCGTCTTCGTCTCGGGGCTCGACGCGATCTTCGGGAATGATTCCGACCGGTCCGACGGCCGGGCGAAGGCGGAGGACATGGCGCTGGCGGAGAACTTCTTCTCGACGGTCGTCCGACCCGGGGAGCTGTATGGTGCGG
Organism: Diplonema papillatum; assembly: GCA_030068145.1. NCBI lineage: Eukaryota > Euglenozoa > Diplonemea > Diplonemida > Diplonemidae > Diplonema > Diplonema papillatum. The sequence continues at coordinate 57,602 of JAPJBO010000858.1, forward strand.
GGTACAGGTACACTGCGTTCGGGAAGTTGTGCTACCCCACGGTTTATCCGAACACCAACATCCAGCCCACGTGGGTCAACGACCTCGCGGAGGCGACGTTCCGGGTGCTGCAAGACCGGAACTCCGTCAAGCGGGTCATCGACCTCGGCGGGCCGAAGGTGATGACCCACATGCAGTACGCGACGGAGCGGGCGCTGTACCACAAGGGCCCAGCCCCGTTCCCGTGCCCCGTGTGGCTCGGCGACACGGCAGCGTTCTTCAACGAGCTGCTCACGCCGCGGCCCCACTTCAGCCGCGACATGATCTGCGAGATGGAGCAGGAGCAGATCGCCCGCACGAAGGAGAACAACCCCTACGTCTGGTCCTGGGAGGATCTCGGAATGGAGCCGACCGACATCAAAACGGCGGCCGAGCGCGAGGCGGCGGGCGAGGCGTTCTGATCACCCCTTTGGTTGCCAGCCACAGGTCCACAAGATCCCTTTGCACCGTAAAAAAGTGACGTGCCCCGCACCACTTCTGTCGCCGGTGTCTCGGCTCCGCCAACCAGGGCCAAACGACCTGGCAGAGCTACGCTACGTCTCGCGTGACTTGCACAGCCGAACGCTTGAAAACGGATGATGGAAGGTACCAGTAACTGTGATTATAAAAAGGCGCATGTTGGCTTCACCCGGGGGGGTATCCGCAGGGGGGTCCGGTCTCTTTCGCGGAATTAAGCCACAGCTTTTCGCTTCATCACAGCGGTGGCGAGTGGAATGTGACTTCTGCCCCGTGCCCTAAATGTCAACGCTGAGAGATCAGGTCAAGCGCGGGTAAACGGCGGGAGTAACTATGACTCTCTTAAGGTAGCCAAATGCCTCGTCTTCTAATTAAAGACGCGCATGAATGGACCAACGAGATTCCTTCCCGCGGGTAGTTGTGCCCCCTTTGGGTGAACGTATGTGATCGGTAGCGCGTCTTCCCCCCCTCCAGGAGGCGTCTGCCCCTGTACCAAGCTGCGCAGAAGCAGGGCGTAGCAGGCGGTGGCACAGCGGTTGTTGCCCAGATCTGCAGCGAGAGGAAGATGGGCTGAGATACCGCCAGGTTAAAAAAAAGGAGGGTGGGGGGGGGATGGGAAGTGACGCGTCGCACTTCTCCGCACCTCGTTCCGTTCGTCCGCCCTCGTTAGGTTCTTCGTCCTCAAAAAAAGGAGGTCAAGAAGCAGGAAGCCCGGAGCGTTTTTTTTCTTAGCTCGTCTGGTGGTGTGTTCTCGCCCCGTTCCACGTGCGCCTTTCGGCTTCTCTCATTGTGTCGTGCCTTCGAGTACTCTGTGGGCACCGCGTCTTCACAGCCCCCTGTCTGGATTGGGACTCTCACGCTTCCCAGTGCATGCGTGCATATTCTCTCCGCCAGAACCAGACTGGGCATACAAAAGAAAGACCTAGCCAGGAACGCGCTGCATGAGAGGCCTACGAGCGATGGGAAACGGAGACAACTGTCGGTGCTTCTCGTGTTGGTCTTTTTTTTTGGTACTAATCTTGCGGTTGCCCTTCAATGTATTGTGCAGGCTGAAAAGACGTAGGCAGCGTGTTTTGGGGGTTGATCAGAATTTCTTACCCGAAAATGACACAGGGTATTTGCCGATCAACCGGCACGCACAAACAAAACGAAGCGCCTGTCTTTTTTGCGCCCGCCGTTTGAAGAACTGCACGTGGCCAGCACGGAAAAGAGAGAAGTGCTGCCATTCTCAGTTTGAGGCAACAGAAGACCAATGCTAGCTTTTGTTCCTCCGACACAGGTCGAAGGCACCGTCTGCTCCTGGCCGACCGCTCTGCGAGTCAAGTGGCCTGCCGGTTTCAACAGCAACACGCAAACCTTGCGTCGTGAATTGATTCACAAAGGTACGAAGTGGCTCAGGCCAGGTCCAGCTCCTCCCTGTATCCGGGGAGGCAGTATACCGTAAGCAGAAAATACTCGAGGGACTGCCTTGTGCTCATTTCGAAGGAGGCTAGAGGGAGAAAACAATACAACTACAAAGTGGGTCTTTTTTGTTGAACGCTTACGCCCACCACGAAACCCAGATTTACCTGTGTTTCGTGTGGGCTACAGCACATTTACCTCCTTTGATCTATCGCAACTGGCAGTCTCCTCAAGCATTTCCTACAAAGCAGGTGCTTATACAAAAAAAGTTGGACCGGAAATATGCCGGACAAAAGTTGGACCGCGCGACGACCAAAGCAGTTGGACCATTTTGTCCGGTCCGACATATTTCCGCTCAGGCACGTTTCCACTTAGGCGGGGTTGGGCATGAGGTAAAAAAAAATGTCCCTTGACAAAGCGGGCTCATGCGCGACTTCCAACCACTACGAAGGTGAAGCAAGTGCTGTTGCGTGGCCAGCCGCGAAATTTTACTAGGTACACAGGACAAAAGTTGGACCACGAGAGCCCAAAATAGGTGAGTTGGACCATTTTGTCCGGTCCAACATATTTCCGCCCAGGCACGTTTCCATTTAGGCGGGGTTGGGCATGAGGTAAAAAAAATGTCCCTTGACAAAGCGGGCTCATGCGCGACTTCCAACCACTACGAAGGTGAAGCGAGTGCTGTTGCGTGGCCAGCCGCGAAATTTTACTAGGTACACAGGACAAAAGTTGGACCACGAGAGCCCAAAATAGGTGAGTTGGACCATTTTGTCCGGTCCAACTTATTTCCGTTTACGGCATTTCAGAGAAAGAAGAGCTCGCCACCTGCACAAACCGCGGCTGATACAAAGTTATTGAGACGACGATGCTGCTGGTGGGAACGACGTTGTTTTTTGTATAAGCACCTAATACTTGAGGAGGCTGCCAGCTGCAAAAGATCAAAGGAGGTAAATGCGCTGTAGCCCACACGAAACACAGGTAAATCCGGGTTTAGTGGCGGGCGTAAGCGTTCAACAAAAAAGACCCATTTTGTAGTTGTATTGTTTCTCCCCCTCTGGCCTCCTTCGAAGTAAGCACGAGGCAGCCCCTCGAGTACTTCTTGTGTAAGCACCTGCTTTGTAGGAAATACTTGAGGAGGCTGCCAGTTGCAAAAGATCAAAGAAGGTAAATGTGCTGCGGCCCACACGAAACACAGGTGAATCTGGGTTCCGTGGCGGGCGTAAGCGTTCAACAAAAAAAAAGCGGTGACGAGCTTTCTCAATTCCTCCGGCACTTCATATTTGGCAAAAAATAGTAATAGAAGAAAGTATTTGTTTTCCACACAACCACGAGGGGAAGAGGACGCCGGGGAGAGCAAACGAAGAAGGAACACAACAAACCAATCCCAAGAGTGTAGCAATCCCAGGGCCTATCCAGCCTCCTGCATGTGTTCTCGTGGTCTACCGCGCTGGCATTTCCCGAGTGTGAGAGAGAGAGAGAGAGAGAGAGAGAGAGAGAGAGAGAGCGCCTAGTACACAGACTGGCATAGAATATCGGATGATGCTTTAATTCTGTTTGTCACAACGATCGACTGCACCTGCATGGGGGCGCAACGAGTTTTTACTCTCTCAAAGAAATCGGTCAGCAAAGAGATACGACTCTAGACGGTCAACGGTAACTTTGAAATCCCGGGCCTTCTTCGAAAAAAATAGCAGCAGTTAGACTTGGAGCAGCCTTTGCCCTCCGACGCGTCCTCCCCCCTATCGACTTTTTCTTCCGACCGTACTAAGTAAGTTGGCCTGCAGGAAGGCCAGGATTCCTGCTTTACCTCACAAACGGGAGGGGGAAAGAAGATGGCTCCTTCCGGGGGACGAAATCAAGCTACGTGTCGAACCTTCCAGAGTTTCAAAGACTCCATAAAAACAGGGAACCCTCGCAACGCTCTTTGACGGTGTCCTCGCCGTGGAGGTGCAGTGTGTAAACGGCAGCTGATTCTGGCCGCACAATTGTATCCCCGGGGACACTGCCATGCCGCCTGTGCGCGAAGCTAGACTTTGCGTTTCCCAGATGGGTCACGAACGAAGCTTAAAAAGGGAGCGCATCCCAGCCAAATCGGCAGCTATGGGTGTTCAGTGTTGGAAAAGCATCTTGCGATCGATGGCAGGAGCTGAGATTGACCGGTCATGACCATAAACATGTCCGCTCTACTGTGTTGATCGGAACGATCAAAGCGCCACACGCGATACCATACGTTTGCTTTGTCACAACTCCCCCCACACCGACCAACGACCTCACCGAGACGAGTTTCGGTCCTTGCAACGTGCTACGAACAGCCACTTGACAAACCAGACTCTCTCGATCTTCCTGTCTGCAGACACTCAGGTTTTGCGCTGATGCGAATGTGTCCGTGGCTTAAAAGACCGAAACACGGACACGCACCCGACACCATTGCAAGCACTTTCTTGCTAACCCGCCCCCTCCCACCTCCACACCACAGCGACCAACGACCTTCGACTGTTCGGCTTTACTTATTCGCTCTGGCTTCACTCCTTTTTTGTCTTTGCTTTCTGAGCTTCGTTTTGTTTTCTTCCACCAAACCCCCCCCCCCCCCCCCCCCCCCTTCTTGTTTTTTGAATCGGCGTGCTCTTATCTGGTACTTTCTTTCTTTTCAGCCGTCTCGCTGGGATACATTATGTCTTCTTCTATCTGTCTCATTCGGTAACATTACCGGTTCGGTTTTCTTCGCGCTTTCTGCTGAGCTTTGTCGGACAGGGATGGACTAGGCGAATTAGGTCCGTGGTTCAAGAACGGTAGGTAGTGGCCAGCCACCTGACAACTTCTCCCCGAGACGGATGTGCCCTGGGTGGTATGTGTGGTCCTAGCTGTGACGAGCTACGAGCAGCCGCCTGACAAACCAGACTCACACCACTGTCCGGTCGCAGACACTCTGGTTCCGCGCTGATGATGGTCCGCCTTACGTGGCTTAATGAAACCGGTGCGGTGTTGTGAACAGAATCATTCCAAGCACGTTCGCTAATTCCCCCCACCCCTGAGAAGGTCGAGTATTAGAGCACTTGTGCGTAACGGCAGGATTGCGAACAACTTCCATCCATGACTTCAAAGCCGAGATGTACAACACGGTGCTGAAGCTCATGCGTCGGGGGTATGTACTGCGGTTTTCGCAAGTGGTTGCTGGACACCTACCCGTCCGTACACACTTCAAGTGGAGCGCACTCTGCTGCTGCCCGATCATCCGAACATAATCGACCAGCCGATCGAACAGCTGCTTGCCGAGAAGTCCTTCGTGGGATACAGGGACCGACTCCGACCGGCTCACGGACGGAACAGAATACATCCGAGCGGCCGTTTACTACGACACCACACTATTGTCGCAACCCTGTGCCCCAAGAGGGTACAGGGTTGCGACAATAGTGTGGTGTCGAAAAGTAGACGAAAAGAACCCGCAAACGTACAGCAGGCTGCACAGCCCAGGATGAGCCGACGCCGCGATGAGTTCTGTACAACGTCTTGCGTACTGAAACCTCTCCCGACCAACCACCTCGCCGATCTGTGGTCTATGGCCAACAACCCGCGTATGTTCGACCCGTCGCCGTTGGAGCCAGCTTGCCCCCCGAGCGTTGACAATACGTGCTTGCTCGACGCGGTTTTACAGCTCTTCTTGCGTGTTGATCCGATTGGGGAAATCTTGCGCAGAATGCTCTGAACTTCCGCGAGTCTTCGTGGATTTCTTGACATACCTTGTTTGCTCACGCTCGGGGAGAGGCCAGCTTAGTCAGGATAACCGAAGGCTAGGGGTTCAAGCAATCCTTGGCATGCTCCCGATGTTCTGAAATACGCAACAACATGGCGCGCATGAGGCTTGGTTGCTATTCTGAAGGGACAATACCACTTTAGGGCCAGGCGATGCAGAAGAGGCTTTTCCGGGCCAGCGGCTTTTTCAGCCATGCTGAAGAGTAGGATGACGAATACAGCACGATGTATCGCCTGTGTTACTGTCTCCTCGAGTCATCAGCCAGTGCAATGCCTCCAGGTTCCCCGTGGGAGGGTGTTAAGACGCATTTTGTGTTTTGCAGAACGGTTATCCGGTTATCGACCTCGACATGCGCATTCAAACAACACAATGCACGCGCACGACGGCCATCGCGACCTGTCGAGTCGCGTCAGCTCCGCGAAGCACGGCAGGCCGCGCACCTCGTCGTATGCCGGGTACCATGGGTCAAAATAAGCGGACGCCGAACGCCACCCCCAATTATAGGTGTTCCTCCGGTGGCCCGCGCAGCGGCGATTTTTGGGGGGGCTCCGGGGGGCACCCCCCCCGGGAGACGGTACGGTACTTTGAGCCTCAGCTGCCCCCCTCCCCCCGTACAATTTCCCGAGGTGGGACAATTTTCTAATGCTGGGTTTCGAATCGGAAAACCTATTTGGACAATATCCCGAGGTGGGACAATTTTCCAATGCTGGGTTTCGAGGTCGGAAAACCTATTTGGACAATTTCCCGAGGTGGGACAATTTTCTAATGCTGGGTTTCGAGGTCGGAAAGCCTATTTGGAGGGAAAATTTTCTAATGCTGGGTTTCTAGATCGGAAAGCCTACTTGGACAGTTTCCCGAGGTGGAGGTGGGACAATTTTCTAATGCAGGGTTTCGAGGTCGGAAAACCTATTTGGACAATTTCCCGAGGTGGGACAATTTTCCAATGCTGGGTTTCTAGATCGGAAAGCCTACTTGGACAGTTTCCCGAGGTGGAGGTGGGACAATTTTCTAATGCAGGGTTTCGAGGTCGGAAAACCTATTTGGACAATTTCCCGAGGTGGGACAATTTTCTGATGCTGGGTTTCGAGGTCGGAAACCCTATTTGGACAATCTCCCGAGGTGGGACAATTTTCTAATGCTGGGTTTCTAGATCGGAAAGCCTACCAGCCGCCTAGCCAGCTGACCAGCCAGCCTGTTGGTCAGCCAGCCAGCTGACCAGCCGCCTAGCCAGCTGACCAGCCAGCCTGTTGGTCAGCCAGCCAGCTGACCAGCCGCCTAGCCAGCCGACCAGGCAGCCTGTTGGTCAGCCAGCCAGCTGACCAGCCAGCCTGTTGGTCAGCCAGCCAGCTGACCAGCCACGGTCAAGTCGATACCCTGGCGAGCTATCCAGTGCCTCAGCCCAAGAAACGCAAGGTCGCTGTACAGGACCCGGATATGGCACAATTGCACGCAACAGATGGGCACAAGGTTCTGGAAGTGTTGGCAAAATCCGTGTCTGTGCCACGTCTGAAACGGGTACGCGGGCCCCCGTGTATCGAACCACAACCGCAGTTGGGCTTGCGTGCAGAAAACATATTACCGTTGTGGGAAACACCAAAAAAGCATATTTCTTATTTGTGCACACGTTGTTGTCCCGGTTTTGCAGTTACGACAAACGCGTTTGTTACCATAAAACCCCATTCTCAAACGAATAGCAAGTTTCCCCTCGGACCGAAAGAAACGATGGTGGCCGCCAACGTGCCCCCCCCGTCCCCCCCGTATGGCGACGAGAACGACCGGGAGAACCCGGCCGAGCCTGCCGACAATCCCTCGCTGAAGGACGCCATCGCGAACAGCGACGTGGTGGTGGTGGCGAAGACCACGTGCGGGTTTTGCAAGCGGGCGCTCGACGTGCTCTACGGCGCGTGCGACCCCGTGGTCTTCTTCGAGGACAAGGCGGCGGACGGCGCCGAGGTGCGGAAGCGAGCGGAAGAGCTCACCGGCCACAAGACCGTGCCGATTGTGTGGATCAAAGGGCAGTTTGTCGGCGGGTGCGACTCTATCATAGAGCTGCAGCGGTCCGGCGACCTGTACACCAGAATCGGCTCGCGGCAATCACCGCAGACCGTCGGCGGCTGGGTGGAGCCCGAGCGGAACGTCACGCGCCCGGAGCCAATCCCATCCGGCCTTTTCTGGTTCCCGCACACCGTTAACATCTACCCGGTTCGTGCGATCGCCTTGCAGATGGTCGCGGTCTGCGTCGTGTGCATCATCTGGCGCGAGGACACGTGGGCGGCGTGGCTGGCCCTCGGGATGGCGCTCGACTTCCTCGTTCGGCTCTGCGGGGGCGCCTTCTTCTCGCCCGCTGGCACCCTCGGCATGGTCCTGACCTCGTTCCTCAAAGAAGACCTCCGCAACGGCCCGCCGAAGCAGTTCGCCACCTTCGTCGGCCTCTGCTTCAGCGCAACCGCTGGGTTCTGCCTGATCAACGGCGAACACATCCCGGGCGCCGTTGTCCTCGGCTGTCTTGCCGGCGCCGCGAGTTTGGAAGCGTTTTTCGACGTGTGCCTCGGGTGCATTTTCTTCGGATACATGGTGCAGTTCAACCTGGTGCGGTCTTCGGTCTACGACGTGCACATCGACCAGCGGCCGGCGGTGCGCGCCGCCATAGACAACGCCGACGATTTCACCACCGAACTGAAACAAATTGAACCCCTAAAATACCGCGAGATCGGACAACCCGCAACATCAGCCGATTCGCGGATCAAACTGAACAAGTCCGATGATCACGTCCGGCGCGCGTTCAACCCCGTCAAATACGTGGAAATCTCCGATTTCATGATGCCTCTCGGCGTCGCCGGCCTCGCCGTCCCTTGGAAGCTTGGCCGCGGCACGCTCACGTACTACGCCCCCGCCGGCCTTTGGAGGTCGATCGCGTACATGTCGCTCGCGTTGTTCTCGATTCTCGGTCTTTTGCTCATGGCGAAGCTCGTTCTTCACACGCGGAAGGTGTACAAAGAAGTCATCCACCCCGTGAAGAGCAACTTCATCGCTGCGTTGCCCATGTGCGTGTGCCTGTACGCGTTTCTTTTGGAGCCGGACACGGATAGCATGGCGGACTTCAGAGTGACGATCTACCTGATCGCGTCCGTGTTGCTGAAGATCCTCCTCGTGTACAAGGCGGCGTGGCTCGTCGCGAACAGGGGCGACGAGGAAATCATAACGCCCGCCCTGCTTCTGCCGATCGGCGGCTGCCTTGTGGGTGCGTTGGTGGCGCCTGTTTTCGGATCCGGCTACTATGAGTACGGCTGGTTTCAGTTCGGGCTGTCGGCAGTGCTCGCGCTGCTGCTCTTCGGCAGCTCGTTCGTCGCGAGCATCCAGTACCACTGGAGCGACGAGAGGGTCCGGGGGTCTATCGGGATGTGGGCCACCGTGTTGCACTTGATGTTCTTGGCGTATGCGACGTTGCGGAGTGTTTCGATTGAAGCTCCCGGGGTTCCAGTTGTGCCGAGCGCGGTGGCCAGTGCAGATGCGTTCGAAAGGGTGCTGTTCTACGCGGGTTTGACGCTGACGTTGGTTTTCCTGTGGCTTGCCGTTTTCATGGGGTTCGTGTTCCGGTTGAAGTTCGACTTCAGCTACTGGGCGGTGTCGTTCACCGCGGACATCCTCGCCGCCGCCTGCGTCCTGTACCAGCAGCGGACTGAGACCCCAGCGGGAGACCGGCGCTTCGAGCAAGTCATCGACAACCTCGCCGCCGCCTCTGTCGTACTCGCCTGCTGGGTGAACGCCGTCCTCTTCCTCCAAACCCTGTTCTGGCTCTCGAAGAGGAGGTGGCTTCGTCCGCAGTACAAGTGGGGCCCGCTGTCGTTCAACAAGCTGACCCACGAAGCCCTCCGCGAGTCCGGCGACCACCTCCTCCGCACCGCCACTTCCATCGTCGAAGCCCACGGCGAAACCAGTCCCGACGACGGCGCGGAGGGGCAGATGAAAAGGCTGCAAGAGCTGAACTCCTGCGGGCTCAGCCTCGCGAAGCAAATCCGGTTGTACCTGCTCGTTCTCGACTGGCACTCGCACATGGAGGACTGCATCTTGTTTCGGACCGTCGATGGGTTCCACCCGTTGGTGACCAAGGACGGGTATCTCCAACACAAGGCGCTGCACGAAATGGAGAAGATTCTGCAAGGGAAGTGTGCCGAACTGCTGAAGCCCGCGGACAACATGCTCGAGGTGTTGAAGGAGGTGCAAGCCATCCTGGCGGACTTCATCCCGTACAGCGCGAAGCACATGGACTGGGAGGAGGACAACCTGAACGGGATGCTGCGGCGGGCGCTCAACCTGCGCATCCAGAAGAAGATGCTACGCAAGATTTGGGAGACGTACGACGCGCGGTCGATGGAGGAGATCCACAAGCGGCCGACGGCCGGAAACGGGGAATGGGATGCGTACGACTTTTCGGAGTTCTCGAGCAACATTTACTCGGCGGGCTTCCCCTCCGCCGAAGACAAGAACGCGCTGTTGGTATTCCCGCCGACGGTGCCCAGCGCGCCGATGCCTATCGAAAAGCAGCACATCCTCCGCATCGTCCTCCCATTCGTTGTCGGGTGGCTGCCGTACCCGATGCAGAAGACGAGGTTCGTCCGCGCCTTCACGTGGGCCGTCCCGGAGCGCGCGCAGCACATGGGTGACATGATCTACCGCGGCGTCAGCGACACCACGTGGGCCTGCATGGTTGCCGATGTTCCCGAAATCATTCCGAGGGGGCTCCCCGGCTGGGCTCGCAGGGTCTGATTGTTTCGCAGTCTGCATCTTTCGAGTGTTCACGTGCTGCCAGTCAGCCAGACAAATACAAAAGAGATTGTGTCATCTGCACATGGCTTCCGATGCTTTTGGGCTCAAATTTAATTCACATGCGGAACGTGCGGAAAAGGTCCAAAAAGGTGAAAAAAAACTTTTCCGAGTTTGTACGGAATTCCGCACGTACGGAAAATCACAATTTTATTCACGTGCGGAATTCCGTACGTTCCGCATGCGGAACGCAAGGCCTGCATCTGCATGAACCGTTGCACCGGAGACACAAGTGCAATATATTCCCGCGAATGGTAGCTACTGCGTGAAACGGTGTCCGACCGTGTGCTGTGCACAAGCGCGTTGAAGAAAGCTTTTCAGCTCTTCTACAGGCATTGGTCGGTCCGACTTTTTTCTTGCCCCTTGCTGCATGTTTATTCAATTTTCTTATCCAGATTCTGTCCCAGAACCAAGTTTCTCCCTGGCTCCGAGACCAAAAAACGTAGGTTTAGGCACTCCAAGCTGCCTGAAACCTGGCTCCGCCCCCCCAGTAAACGGTATACAGCGTTCAGATGGAGACTACGTTTACACTTTTCAGTCTCTTTGCCACCTTCCTGGACCCACGCCCCCCAGATGCACATAGCTGTAATAACAACTGGACCCACGCCCCCCAGATGCACATAGCTGTAATAACAACTGGACCCACGCCCCCCAGATGCACATAGCTGTAATAACAACTGGACCCACGCCCCCCAGATGCACATAGCTGTAACAACTGGGCCCACGCCCCCCAGATGCACATAGCTGTAACAACTGGACCCACGCCCCCCAGATGCACATAGCTGTAACAACAACCCATTTCAAATTCACCCCACTCGGATGTTCTGCATGCTGGTAAATCAGGAAGCTCAAGCAGAATCAAACGAGGGACGAAACCCAAAGCAAGGCCTGCCGGGCTCCCACACCCGCCAGTCGACAGCACGTTCCAGCTACAAATGGCGTGGTGAAAGGAATGAAGGTGACTGTGGGCACCACCATTCTCAGAAGAGAAAATGTGGGAATCACAGGAGTTCTCTTGCCGGTGAATCTGGGGTGGGTGCGGTCGGAAGAGCTCAACCAAAACAGTTCCACAAGCCGCGGCCACCTAGTCATAAGGCAAAAATATGTTCGTCACCATCTGCAGGATGGAGTTTTGCTCGGGCCGGGCAAGATATAGTCCACAGTTACTCTCCCCCGGTTGTTTCTACACCATACTCGCGCTCTGGTGCTCTTGCTGAGCTTTTGGTGGCCCAGTCACAGAGCGAAAAGATGCACCCCCGAGCCTTTCCGACATTCATACTTGAAATCGTCGCTTCCCTTATGCCTCCCCACTTCCTTTCTACCCGATGCTCCGTACTGACCTTTTTGGTGGTGGCCCACCAGCCATGGATCGAAAAAATGTCAGTCACAACCCGCCGGACATTCTTTTTTCGAACTTTGGCCCTTTGACATTTTCCTGATTACTTCGGCTTCACGCGATGTCACCTCGCCCTAAGAGCACGAACGCCAGTTCGAGATGGCGCGTATTATTTAATATAGCGAGTATTATTAAATAGCGCATTTTTGGCGTTGCCGCCCGTCAGGGTTGATGTCGTACTGGTGCATGGTCGTCGGTGCGCGCCCGCCCAGATCGTTGTTTCTGAATAGCCATTTCGGCCGTCTCGAGGGCCTGCTCCACATCCTTGCATGCGGTAAAAAAAACAACGGGCAAAAAGGTGAGGTGTTGACATGATCAAAGGCTAAGGCGTATCAACACAGGAGCGGGAAGGAGAGGAGGACTAGAATCACCTCCACAAGCCAATTCCTTAAGGAAAAACATTAGAAACCCAAACGGGGGGTCACCGGAAATCCAAAACTTGAAACCTACCACTGCGGTGCCCATAAAACGCTCCGAAAGGGCGGGAAAAGTGGTCGGACGCTCGTTTGGGCTGAAATTATGGCTGCATTTCGTATCGCACCGTGGACGGATTCGTACCGTTGGCGAGCCCAAGACCAAGACGGATATCTCCCTAACGGGGGCGCTGCGCAAAATGGGGAAGATTCTGCGAATTGAAGTGTGCCGAGCTGCAAGCCTGCGGACACGACGATCTGCTACACGACAGATCCGATGCCCCTGGCGAGGGTGCTACGCACGGCGGAGGTGACCGACCACCTGTGAGGAGTCGGCGGTGAAACCGTGGCTCAGCGGTAAAAAGTGGAGAACTTGACCCGGCGCTCTTTGTTTATTCAAAGCTGTTCCTTCGCCGGACGAAGAGAACCTGCTTGCCGAAGACAGCTGCGGAGAAGGTTCTCCGGCGCACCCTGACTCCGTTCCGCAGATAGACATGGTGCGGCAACGGATTGCTTCGGGTGACAGTTTGTCGCTCACACTTTCGGGTGAAACCAATGGCGTCCGCTGCATTTGCGCCTACAGCCTCAGTCACCGCCTCACCGCAGAACGTTTTCTATCCCTTTCACCCAGGGCTTACGCTCCGTTTTCGGTCTCAGAGAAAATACGTGTGGTCCACGTGTGGGCGCTTAAGGTTCGAGGGGGAACAAAACCGTTCCCCTCATGTGCGACGGCAAAGAAAATAGCGTTGCTACAGGACTTGGCGACACCTGGCTGTGCGGCCTTGACCACTAGTGGGCCTAGACTCCCCATGTGGACCAATAAATCAAAATCCACATGTGGTACCTGTGGATCCACACGTGGGGGAACAAAATCCAAAAATAATTAACGTGTGGAAATCCACACGTTCCACACGTAGAGCGTAAGCCCTGCTTTCACCTTGAACTTACGCTTCGCGGGGGGCGTCCAAACACGTGGCGTCTCTCAGCACGGTGGGAACCGAAACTCCCGCTTCTCCATGTTTGGGAGCGGCGATTGCTGACCGTTCGGCGAAATAGTCTGGTTCGTCAAGCCTAGCAGATTCCCTTCGGAAAATCCGCGCGACATCTATTTCGCGAGCGTCTGCAGGTGTCATTCGCCCTTTCGGGAGTCTCTTCCGCCGTTGAAGGTGTCTCCCAGTGGCTGGAGACACTTTCTAACCCCAAACGACCCCATCGGATGATGGGCGACACGTTCAGGCTCGATGTGCTGTACGGCTCGTGCGACCCCACGGCTTTCTTAGAAGACATGGCCGCCGACAGCGCTGAGGTGCGGAAGCTTAGAGCGTACAAACTCACTGGCCACAAGACCGTGAGGATTGTGGATCAAAGGGCATCTACACCCCGGTCTCCGATTGCGGGAGTGGTTTTGCGGTCGCTTGTGCAGTCGGCCTCACTCCCTCAATGAGGGAGTGGACAAGGGTACCTGTAAATCCAGGGTCTCCGGCGGGTTAGCGCTAGAGTCCAGATAGGGTCCAGGCCCACGGTAATCACGCTATCCAAGGATGGAATTTTCAATAATAATGCCCTCGGAGAGCCTTTTTCTGAGCGCAAAACTCTGTTTCTGTGGGTTTCGAGGCCCCGCACGGTGCACTCCAGCATCGTGTGGGGGTGTTAACTGTGCGGCCAAAGTGTCGGGCGTGGGCACACCTGCTAGATCCAGTGTGCCACACCCGCAAATCCAGCGTGAAATCCACTGACACCCAAAAATCCAGTGCGGAATCCAGTGTGACACCCGCAAATCCAGTGTGAAACCCACTGTACACCAGCTAAAACAGTTCCCCAAGTTGGATCGAGTCACCTGTCGTCCAACGCAAATCAATCATCAAGGAGGCGAGGCCCCTGGTTGTTAAAAAAGCTGACCCCAGGTTCTTCTGGCAGTATTGGCAACTTTTATTGGCAGAAATCGGCTTGTCGGATCGAAAGAAGTGAGTTTGCTGCTGGTAACCTCACGAAGGCGATGGTTAATCGTGTTCCCTTCTGCAGGTGTCGCACACGTCCGGCCAGGTGTTCGAACCGGGCACCACGTAGCTGGCGGTACGTGTTGTACGACACCTTTGCCGTTAGTTGGCCTTCTTCGTCCACCAGCCTGTGCTAGAAGGATTTGTGCGACGAACGTCTTGTGCACGACAGTGTTTCCGTGACCCACGACGTCGGTGGTTGCCTCCACGAGATCGTCGAATGCCTGCTGCCTCATGGGTCACCTTTGTCGGTCGCCCTCTGTACAGAGACCCCGGGCGCAATCGGGTCAACTCCTGCAGCTTTCATCAGAAAGGCTCTCGTCGCTCTAAAGTGTCTCCGCATGGAGCCCTGTGACCTATCGTACTTCGTGTGCGTCTTGCCTTGCAAATTTTTGAGCCAATTCTTCGAACGAAACGCATTTACGAGTCACGCATTCTGAGAACAGAGTTAAGTTCCTGTTCTGGGTGGGTGCTGCCGCCGTAGCCATTGTACAGTCGTAACCCTACCTGGGGCCTCAAAGTCCACAACAACTGAGTTTTGCGCTCAGAAAAAGGCTCTCCGAGGGCATTGGACCCCAAAATCGGCCCGAAAACATGGTTCCTGGGGGGGTATGGGTCCTATACCCCACATGCCCAGTATCTTACTATACCAGAAAACATCTGCCCAACCCCCCCCCCCCCCCCCACCAGACTCACACCGCAGTCCTGTCTGCAGACACTCAGGTTCCACGCTGATGATGGTCCGCCTTATGTGTCCGTGGCTTAAAGGACCGAAACACGGTGCGGACGGGACCAGTGCGGTGTTGAGCACATACCCATTCCAAGCACGTTCTTGCAATCCCCCCATTCCAGTAGGGTACTTCGCGTAACGCGACTTGCTGCCCTCAGCACGCAGGATTACTTCCTCGCACTCTTTTCCTTTTGGTACTTCAACCATTGGTGCTGCACACGGCAACCCCATGTCCACTGTGCTCTGCGGAGTTTACTTCGCAGATTGCCACCGTAAAAAGAAGACAAGTCAGTGCTGCCTAGCGAGTCGCAGTCACAATCAGGGCGAGTGCCCTGAGTTTTTTAACTGATTGCTCAGACACGGTTGTAGGGGCCTTCTCCCCGTGACGGATTCGCCTGTGCTCTAGTAGCACGGGTGGTCCTGGCTGTGACGAGCTACGAACAGCCGCCTGACAAACCAGACTCACACCGCAGTCCTGTCTGCAGACACTCAGGTTCCACGCTGATGATGGTCCGCCTTATGTGTCCGTGGCTTAAAGGACCGAAACACGGTGCGGACGGGACCAGTGCGGTGTTGAGCACATACCCATTCCAAGCACGTTCTTGCAACCCCCCCCCCCCCCTTTTGGCATCGTCTCATATTGCAGATTCCACAACAAGCGGAGAGCAAGACGAGAAGAAATAAACTTGATAGAATTACATAAAAAACGCACGCAGTCGTGGATTTGCCATGGGGGCTGAGCGGGCGGAGGTTCTAAGGTGAAATGGTCAAAATGCCCTGGGGAAAATGTGGGACATTTCTTTTCCAAAATGCGGGGTTTTCGGGATTCCGGCCCAAAGATCTTTTTTGGTTTTTTCAATGCCTGCAAACACTGCTCCGTTTTACTCCCGTATCTGCGGGGGTGAGACGACAACTACTACTACTACTACTACTACTACTACTTTTTCAATGCCCCACCTTGGGTGACTGAGCTGTGAAACCCTTTCGGCAGCCAGCTAGACCTGCCAGAGCCTGAAAACCTCCGTCAGGTTCCGTGGCTGTGTCGAAAAATACATTCCGAGGACGTTTTTGAACGCTTTGGAATCCGTTGAGTCTGGGGCCCTGGAATGGAATAGTAAACGAATTGCATCTCGTGCCAGAGAGCTTTTCCTTTGGTAATCGTTCAGGGCCAAAAACCCTGGAAAATATTTTCCAGGGCCCGGGCCCCGAGTTACAGGTACCCCTGGTCACTCCTCAGTGGGACCCCCTCAATGCGAGAGTGGCCACTCTCGCACTTTTTCACTCCCGCATTGACTTAGAAGATGGCTGCTGAATCCGGGGTGTAAGTTACGTCAGGTTCTCCGACTCCCGCAATCGGGAGCAGCACAAACTCAAAGAGGTCTAGTTAACGTTTTAGTGTACTTTCGACAAAGCATAGTTTTTGTTGATGCGCACATGTATCGTCCCTGTTCGATAGATACTCTTCAAGTACATTTGCGCCGGTAAAGACCGGCGCGCAGCGAGACTCGAGGCAGGAGTTAAAGTCGGGAAACAGTAAAGTTCGGGCGAAGCTAAGTTCGGGCGAAGCAAAGCAAAGCTCGGGCGAAAGCAAAGTTCGGGCAAAGCGAAGTTCTGGCGAAGCAAGTTCGGGCGATGCAAAGTTCTGGTCAAGCAAAGTTCTGGTCAAGCTAAGCTCTGGCGAAGCAAAGTTCGGGTGGAGCAAAGTTCGGCGAAGCTAAGTCAAAGCAAAGTTCAGGTGAAGCTAAGTTCTGGTGAAAGCAAAGTTCGGGCGAAGCAAAGCAAAGTTCGGGTGAAGCTACGTCAAAGCAAAGTTCGGGTGAAGCTAGTTCCGGTGAAGCTGAGTTCGGGCGAAAGCAAAGTTCGGGCGAAGCAAAGCAAAGTTCGGCGATGCTAAGTTCTGGTGAAGTAAAGTTCGGGCGAAGCTAAGTTCTGGTGAAGCTAAGTTCGGCGAAGCAAAGCAAAGTTCGGGTGAAGCTAAGTTCTGGGGAGGCTAAGTTCTGGTGAAAGCAAAGTTCGGGCGAAGCAAAGCAAAGTTCGGCGATGCTAAGTTCTGGTGAAGTAAAGTTCGGGCGAAGCTAAGTCAAAGCAAAGTGCAAAGTTCGGGCGAAGCTAAGTTCTGGTGAAGCTAAGTTCGGCGAAGCAAAGCAAAGTTCGGGTGAAGCTAAGTTCTGGGGAGGCTAAGTTCTGGTGAAAGCAAAGTTCCGGCGAAGCAAAGCAAAGTTCGGGCAAACCTAAGTTCTGGTGGAGCTAAGTTCGGCGAAGCAAGGCAAAGTTCGGGTGAGGCTAAGTTCCGGTGAAGCAAAGTTCGGGCGAAACAACGTTCGGGCGAAACAAAGTTCGGGTGAAGCTAAGTTCCGGGGAAGTTCTGGTGAAGCAAAGTTCTGGTGAAAGCACAGTTCGGGCGAAGCAAAGCAAAGTTCGGGCGAAGCTAAGTTCTGGTGAAGCTAAGTTCGGCGAAGCAAAGCAAAGTTCGGGCGAAGCAAAGCAAAGTTCGGGCGAAGCAAAGCAAAGTTCGGGGGAAGCTAAGTTCTGGTAAGGCTAAGTTCCGTCCGGGCCTGAAGTATGCAACCTACCCGGTGCCAAATCAGGGGTCAAGAAAACCCCGGAGCAAGGGAATTGACCGAAGACCAAGGAGAACCAAAAAAAGGTCCTCGGCGGGGTTCGAACCCGGGAACTCCAGCCCTAAACCCTGGCGCCGTTCACTGTGCCACTGCGATGTCAATTTCCAGGGGCAAAAAAAGCTATGGCCGCTGACAAAAATTCTGACCCAAAAAAACACTACGAAAAAGTGCCCCCGGGCTTCGCCCCCGACCCCCTAAAAAGTGGGGTTGGCTCGATAGAGCTATTAGCATACCTCTAGTCTCGGAAAAAAAAAAAAAAAAGAAAATGCAGGAATAAATAGCACCATTTCCCCCGAACCGGAAGAAACGATGGTGGCCGCCCACGAGCCCGCGTACGGCGACGAGAACGACCGGGAGAACCCGGCCGAGCCTGCCGACAATCCCTCGCTGAAGGACGCCATCGCGAACAGCGACGTGGTGGTGGTGGCGAAGACCACGTGCGGGTTTTGCAAGCGGGCGCTCGACGTGCTCTACAGCGCATGCGACCCCGTGGTCTTCTTCGAAGACAAGGCGGGGGACGGCGCCGAGGTGCGGAAGCTGGCGGAAGAGCTCACCGGCCACAAGACCGTGCCGATTGTGTGGATCAAAGGGCAGTTTGTCGGCGGGTGCGACTCTATCATAGAGCTGCAGCGGTCCGGCGACCTGTACACCAGAATCGGCTCACGGCAACCCCCGCAGACCGTCGGCGGCTGGGTGGAGCCCGAGCGGAACGTCACGCGCCCGGAGCCAATCCCATCCGGCCTTTTCTGGTTCCCGCACACCGTTAACATCTACCCGGTTCGTGCGATCGCCTTGCAGATGGTCGCGGTCTGCGTCGTGTGCATCATCTGGCGCGAGGACACGTGGGCGGCGTGGCTGGCCCTCGGGATGGCGCTCGACTTCCTCGTTCGGCTCTGCGGGGGCGCCTTCTTCTCGCCCGCCGGCACCCTGGGCATGGTCCTGACCTCGTTCCTCAAAGAAGACCTCCGCAACGGCCCGCCGAAGCAGTTCGCCACCTTCGTCGGCCTCTGCTTCAGCGCAACCGCTGGGTTCTGCCTGATCAACGGCGAACACATCCCGGGCGCCGTTGTCCTCGGCTGTCTTGCCGGCGCCGCGAGTTTGGAAGCGTTTTTCGACGTGTGCCTCGGGTGCATTTTCTTCGGATACATGGTGCAGTTCAACCTGGTGCGGTCTTCGGTCTACGACGTGCACATCGACCAGCGGCCGGCGGTGCGCGCCGCCATAGACAACGCCGACGATTTCACCACCGAACTGAAACAAATTGAACCCCTAAAATACCGCGAGATCGGACAACCCGCAACATCAGCCGATTCGCGGATCAAACTGAACAAGTCCGATGATCACGTCCGGCGCGCGTTCAACCCCGTCAAATACGTGGAAATCTCCGATTTCATGATGCCTCTCGGCGTCGCCGGCCTCGCCGTCCCTTGGAAGCTTGGCCGCGGCACGCTCACGTACTACGCCCCCGCCGGCCTTTGGAGGTCGATCGCGTACATGTCGCTCGCGTTGTTCTCGATTCTCGGTCTTTTGCTCATGGCGAAGCTCGTTCTTCACACGCGGAAGGTGTACAAAGAAGTCATCCACCCCGTGAAGAGCAACTTCATCGCTGCGTTGCCCATGTGCGTGTGCCTGTACGCGTTTCTTTTGGAGCCGGACACGGATAGCATGGCGGACTTCAGAGTGACGATCTACCTGATCGCGTCCGTGTTGCTGAAGATCCTCCTCGTGTACAAGGCGGCGTGGCTCGTCGCGAACAGGGGCGACGAGGAAATCATAACGCCCGCCCTGCTTCTGCCGATCGGCGGCTGCCTTGTGGGTGCGTTGGTGGCGCCTGTTTTCGGATCCGGCTACTATGAGTACGGCTGGTTTCAGTTCGGGCTGTCGGCAGTGCTCGCGCTGCTGCTCTTCGGCAGCTCGTTCGTCGCGAGCATCCAGTACCACTGGAGCGACGAGAGGGTCCGGGGGTCTATCGGGATGTGGGCCACCGTGTTGCACTTGATGTTCTTGGCGTATGCGACGTTGCGGAGTGTTTCGATTGAAGCTCCCGGGGTTCCAGTTGTGCCGAGCGCGGTGGCCAGTGCAGATGCGTTCGAAAGGGTGCTGTTCTACGCGGGTTTGACGCTGACGTTGGTTTTCCTGTGGCTTGCCGTTTTCATGGGGTTCGTGTTCCGGTTGAAGTTCGACTTCAGCTACTGGGCGGTGTCGTTCACCGCGGACATCCTCGCCGCCGCCTGCGTCCTGTACCAGCAGCGGACTGAGACCCCAGCGGGAGACCGGCGCTTCGAGCAAGCCATCGGGTACTTCGCCGCCGCGTCCGTGGTGCTCGCCTGCTGGGTGAACGCCGTCCTCTTCCTCCAAACCCTGTTCTGGCTCTCGAAGAGGAGGTGGCTCCGCCCGCAGTACAAGTGGGGCCCGCTGTCGTTCAACAAGCTGACCCACGAAGCTCTCCGCGAGTCCGGCGACCACCTCCTCCGCACCGCCACTTCCATCGTCGAAGCTCACAGCGAAACCAGTCCCGACGACGACGCAGGGCAGATGAAAAGGCTGCAAGAGCTGAACTCCTGCGGGCTCAGCCTCGCGAAGCAAATCCGGTTATACCTGCTCGTTCTCGACTGGCACTCGCACATGGAGGACTGCATCTTGTTTCGGACCGTCGATGGGTTCCACCCGTTGGTGACCAAGGACGGGTATCTCCAACACAAGGCGCTGCACGAAATGGAGAAGATTCTGCAAGGGAAGTGTGCCGAACTGCTGAAGCCCGCGGACAACATGCTCGAGGTGTTGAAGGAGGTGCAAGCCATCCTGGCGGACTTCATCCCGTACAGCGCGAAGCACATGGACTGGGAGGAGGACAACCTGAACGGGATGCTGCGGCGGGCGCTCAACCTGCGCATCCAGAAGAAGATGCTACGCAAGATTTGGGAGACGTACGACGCGCGGTCGATGGAGGAGATCCACAAGCGGCCGACGGCCGGAAACGGGGAATGGGATGCGTACGACTTTTCGGAGTTCTCGAGCAACATTTACTCGGCGGGCTTCCCCTCCGCCGAAGACAAGAACGCGCTGTTGGTGTTCCCGCCGACGGTGCCCAGCGCGCCGATGCCTATCGAAAAGCAGCACATCCTCCGCATCGTCCTTCCCTTTGTCGTCGGGTGGCTGCCGTACCCGATGCAGAAGACGAGGTTCGCCCGCGCCTTCGCGTGGGCCGTCCCGGAGCGCGCGCAGCACATGGGTGACATGATCTACCGCGGCGTCAGCGACACCACGTGGGCCTGCATGGTTGCCGATGTTCCCGAAATCATTCCGAGGGGGCTCCCCGGCTGGGCTCGCAGGGTCTGATCGTCTCACAGTCTGCATCTTTCGAGCATGCACGTGCATGAGTGGCACGCGTGGCAGCATTCTCGCAGCTCAAGCACATACACCCACGCACAGGGGTAGCAGTCAGCATTGCAGAATGCTTGGCGACAAGTGATTCGCGCCACTCAAAAACTGTGACCCAGTCTCTCTCTCGGAAGGTCAGCGCGATAGCGATAGCTTTCGGCAACGAGAGCACAAAAGAATAAGAGGGTGAGACCGGGCCCTGGGGCTGCTAAGGCACAAGAATTCTGACACGAAATCCTGCTAAGGCACAAGGATTCTGACACGCAATCTTTTTTTTTTTTTTTTTTTGTATAAGCACCTGCTTTGTAGGAAATACTTGAGGAGGCTGCCAGCTGCAAAAGATCAAAGGAGGTAAATGTGCTGTAGCCCACACGAAACACAGGTGAATCTGGGTTTAGTGGCGGGCGTAAGCGTTCAACAAATTCTTTCTCTCACTCCTTTCTCTGTCTCCCTCTCGCACAGGGCATTAGCTTCCCATTCCAAATTAAAAAAACGCAAACACGGCGCTTTGTATGAAGAACGTCAACCAGCGACACTGTTTTGATGAGTCATCGACACAGAAGCTGGAAGGGGGTGTAGTCGGGTGCGGAACCCGCTGCAGATTTCGAAACTTGCAAACAACAAGCTGAGCCTTTTCGGTCTTTGGACCGAAAGACTGCTGGATGAACGCGAACTCAAAAACACAACTGCGCAAGAAACAGTCTCGTAAACGTTCAGATGCTACCGAAAGGAATCAACCACACAAGGGCGGACACTCGCTGTCAACAAAAAAGAAAAGGAGAATGGTAGCACGGGTGGCCGCCTGGCAAACTAGACTCACACCGCTGTCCTGTCTGCAGACACTCAGGGTCCGCACTGATGATGGTCCGCCTTACGTGTCCGTGGTTTAAAGGACCGAAACACGGCGCAGACGGGACCAGTGCGGTGTTGAGCAATATCCATTCCGAGCACTCCCCCCCCCCCCAAACCCGCAAGCACCACGCGCTCTTCAAACCCAAGAAACATTTTCCCCCCTAGGCACATACTGTACAGGTCGTATTCTCGTCTAAACCCGTATTTCGGATTGCGGAGCAAATTCTCGCCAAACGACTCGTATTCTCGGGCCAAACTCGTCTAAGCTCGTATCATTCTCGTCAAAACTCGTCTAAACTCGTATTGACGAGTTTAGACGAGGCTAGTTCAGGCTATTTTCACTGTGGAACACGGTATTTGGCCTTCTGTGCTACTTTCCTCCACCACAAGACTGGTATCCTGCGACCCGCTGTTCCTAAAATAAGTCAGCTTCTGTATTCCAAGAATTCCTGCTCCCGAACTGTCGCTTTTCAGCACGGTTTTCAGGCTACGGTTGGATAATTTGAGGATGACCAGCCGCACGAAGAAGTGCGTAGTTTTGTTGTTGAAGACCAAGAATTCGCAACAGCATCGGCAAGATAGGCAAGACGGGTCTACAAACCAGCAACGTACCCCATCACGACTTCAGGTCAAGCATATAGAGGCGGTGCAGCGACGACCACGTGCTGAGCACCTCGTTGAGAAGGAAGCGATTCTCAGCAGGATACTTGGTGCTCGCCGTGACTTCTTTGCACCGAGAGATGAGAGCAGGTAAATGTTAACGAGGGTTTAGCACGAGACGGATGAGCCACGTGATTGGTCCCATGATAGCCCATAAGCAAGCACGCTCGGCCACCATGTTTCCCCAGTCACCCACGTTTGTTCCGTCGATCAGGGACGCCAGGCCCGGAGAGTATCAAGCTTTTTTGGCCTCGCGAGTTCCTGACAAACGAACTGCACCAACAAGCGTGACGGTCAGAATGTTGAAGTTGCTTGGGTAAGGGCGGCATTATTGATGTTGGCAGCATCGACATCAATTCTATCACGGTGAAACGCTTCTGCAGCCCATCACTTCCTCTTTGATCGCGTTGCGTCTTTTATGGACCAGAGCCAGCCCAGGTAAGGTATTCCTCCGGATACAATATTTCTTTGCACCAAAGAGTATGTCCCAAAAATGACCTTGTGGCCAAAATACCCCTAGTGAAACCACCTTCAAAAATTCTCGTCTAAACTCGTATGACAAGTTTAGACGAGAATCTGATACGAGAATACGACTCGTATGCACTGTATGCCTAGGCATGGTCAACCGATTCGCATGCGATAATAATTATCGCATTATCGCACAAAACTATTGCATATAATCGGCGTTGCGATGTTATGCGATGGTCCGTAGTACTGTATTTGCCCAGGGTTTTCAGTGCGATAATGCAAACGAAAATGCGATATTTGGCGCCAAAATCCCAAATGCGATAAGATGCGACAATCCGAATCGTTTGACCACTATGCGGCCGCCCCCCCCCGCTGAGTCACCGTGAAAGACAGTACCGGGCAAGTCTATGCAGCTCCAGCAGATAGGGGATGGATTATCTCGGCACTTGTGCCTAAACGTCACCGAGACTCCCAAGCCGCCCCCGGAGTTTCAAGTGCACTCGTTCTGAATGAAAGAAGCGTTTATGAAAAAGGGTACGCTAGCCTGGCGATAAGGTGGGCAACCTGGCTGAAAGCATGAGTTAAAGTAGTGGGGCGACCGGATACTCCTCGGAGAGATGGTCCCTGCACTCTAGCTCGTCTCTCTCTCTCTCTCTCTTAAAGTCTAGCCCGGTACGTAAACTTCCCCCCTCCCAATTCCCTTCCATTGTCACACCAAACACACAGCTGAACCTCACAAGCACACAAAACGTCGAAAGACACCAATTGTACGCCCATACGGGATCGTCGAAAACACATAAAAGACACAGAACAATCGCACAGGAAAGACAGCCCGTGCACAACCAGGGTACCAAGCTTTGGGAAATACGACCCAGGCACGCACGAAACAAAAGACTTTTCGTCGCCTTTCTCAGGCTGTTCCTTTCCCCTGAAAGTGTTTGGTGGTACTTACCGTCCTTAGGAGTTTCGCCTGAAGACCTGATAGGGGATAGGGTCTTCAGGTGGAGAGAGTGTCCGTGGTCCCTCTCTCTTTTTCCGCATCCTATCCGAAGCATTTTGCTCCAAGGATCTGGAAAGACGCCAACCCGTGTATCAGCAGGCACACGCACTCTTCATTCAAAACGGAAGCTGAAGGTACCCCATCGAAATGAAGGGAAAAAACTCCTTGCGGCTTGCCAACAGCGACAAAAAAAAAGGTCGCAAGACACCAAACCCCCTTAGGATCGACGGCAACACACAACAATAGCTCAGCCGCCGCCGCAGGCCGCGCAGTCGCAAGAAGAAGAGGACCCGGCAATCTCCCGCAAGGCGACGTCAACCCGCCGGTCAAAACGCCTCCTTCCCCCGTGCAGACGCCTGCTCACCAGGCGGTAGAACTTCTACTACCGTAGAAGTGCATGTGGCCGTCCTGACGCCGCTCAGAGGTGGGATCAAGGCCGGCTTGAACTAAGAGTTCAAACCGACCCCCCTGAGCCCCCGAATCGCAGCGCGCTTCCGGAGCGACCTGCCCCCGCCGTAGTAGCAGCACAAAGAGAAAAGAGGAGACAGCAAACTCCCCGGAGAAATGGGCCCCTGGGCTTTTCAACTCGTCTGTATCTCTCTCTCCCCTGTCCGTACCCGCCCCCTCTTTCTGCGGCTTTCTGGTGCCCCGGCAAGGGTTTGTCCTGAACGCTGGCAGTGTTTTGCGTCCTCGGTGGATTATACTAAAAGACCTGAGGGTCTAGTAGGAGGGCGGGCCTCGTACTGATGATACTTGCTTTCGCCTCATCCAATTCATACCTGCCCCCCTTTCTGATACCCCGGCAAGGGTTCGTCCTTGAACGCCGGCTTTGGCAGTGTTTTGCGTCCTCGGTGGATTATACTAAAAGACCTGAGGGTCTAGCAGGTGGGCGGGCCTCGTACTGATGATACTTGCTTTCGCCTCATCCAATTCATACCCGCCCCTCCTTCTGATGCCCCGGCAAAGTCCCTGAAGCCGGCTTTGGCAGTACTCCGTGCCCTGGGGGATTCTACTGAAAACCTGAGCCTGAGTTCATGATCCCTGCTTTCACCTCCTTCTATTCATCATACCCGTCCCATTTTTCTGGGGCTAATGCCCTGGCAAAGGGGTTGATTCCTGAAGGCCTGTTCGGCAGTACTTTGCTCGTCCTGCGGGATTTTTACTAAAAAAATCCTGAGGGGCTTCAGGGTAGGCTCATATTTATGATTGCCTGCTCACCTCCTTTCTATCCATACCCGCCCCCCCTTCTGAGTCAATCTCGGCAGTGCCTAAGGGTATTTTACGAAAAGACCTGAGGGTCTAGAAGGACCCGTATGTACAATCCCTGTTTTCA
The DNA here is from genome assembly GCA_030068145.1 of Diplonema papillatum. NCBI lineage: Eukaryota > Euglenozoa > Diplonemea > Diplonemida > Diplonemidae > Diplonema > Diplonema papillatum. Next base: position 82,924 of record JAPJBO010000858.1, read on the forward strand.
CCTCCTACTATCCATATGAGACGATGCCAAACCCCCCCATATCCCGCCCCCTTTCTGAGTTTACGCCCCGGCAACGGCTTGTCCCCGAACGCCGGCTTTGGCAGTGCTTCGATTGCCCCTAGGGGAATGTTACTAAAAGACCTGAGGGTCTAGAAGGACCCATATTTACGATCCCTGCTTCCACCTCTTTCTATCCATACCCCACCCCTCTTTCTATCCATACCCCACCCCTCTTTCTATCCATACCCCACCCCTCTTTCTGAGGCAATGCCCCAGCAAGGTTGCGTTGCCCCAAAGAGTCGGTTTGGTAGTAAATTGCGTCCTGGAGAATCGCACTTGAGACCTGATAGGGTCTTCAGGTAGGGGAAACTCATTTTGATGGTGTCCTCCCCAGTAGGTTCTTTCGGTCCCCTTCCTTCGGCCTCTTTTTATCCATACCCCCGCCCATCTTTCTGAGGCAATGCTCCAGGGTTTTGCTGCCCCTAAGAACCGGGTTAGTAGCAGTTTGCGTCGTGGGGAATCGCACTTGAGATCGAGGGGGAAAACTCATTTTGATGGTGTCCTCCCCAGTAGGTTCTTCCGGTCCCCTTCCTTCGGCCTCTTTTTTATCCATACCCCCGCCCATCTTTCTGAGGCAATGCTCCAGCAAGGTTGCGTTGTCCCTAAGAGCTGGTTTGATAGTAGTTTGCGTCCTGGAGAATCGCATTTTTTCGTAGTAACAATTAATTGTGAACACGAAAGAGAACGCTGGCAGCGTGTTTGGGAGAAGATTAGCCGATCATATTCACTCACTATCACTCACTAACAGGCTAATCCTCCCCCGGCACGTACAAACAAAAATTGGCACTTACTCGGACTGATATCCTCGAGGATGAGGTCAACTGGGGCACTGTGCCCGTTTGCAAGCTACCGCGCTGCGCGGAGGTTGACGACGGGGAGGTTGACTGCGTGTTCCCCTCGTGCATCATCGCGCACCGGCCGGAGCAGTCGACGAGGTGCGCCACCTGTGGGTTCCTAGCCTCTCCGTCCTGCCTGAGCAAGAAGCTAGGGGCGGATGCCGCCGGTTTCTCCGCGGGTATAAAGGACAACGACTGGTCATACCCAGTCTGTTGCTGCCCGGCCCGGCACGTACAAACAAACACACGCCCATTCTTTTTTGAGACCTGGTAGGGTCTTCCCGGTACGGGAAAACTCATTCTGAGGGTGTCCTCCCCAGTAGGTTCTTCCTTCGGCCTCTTTTTAATTAATACCCCCGCCTCTCTTTCTGAAGCCCTGCCCCAGGGTTTTGTTGCCCAAGAGCCGGTTAGTAGTAGTTTGCGTCGTGGGGAATCACACTTGAGGCCTGATAGGGTCTTCAGGTAGGGGGAAACTCATTTTGATGGTGTCCGCCCCAGTAGTTTCTTTTTTCCCCCGTCTCCTTTCCATTCTTGCATTTCAGGCCTGCATGCCCCATCAAAAGCAATCGAAAAGAAAATAAACGAGCGTTCTACCACCTCGCGCGGTGTCACGGGATGTTTGGCAGCCGCTGCTAAACATGAGTGCATGCTAATCCATGTGGTTCATGTACTTAAAAGAACTCAATGCTAAACAAACATAACGTGGGCGGCGCCGAAGCTTTACCAGCTTCGGCTGACACCATTTGCGCACTTAACCATGGTTAAGAAGACAACTGAAAGCATAGACACAAAGATAGCCCAAAGCATCTGCAGAATAACACGAAAAGCCTCTAGGCAAGAACCCGTTTTCACATTTCTTCCGGTCCCTTCCTTCGGCCTCTTTCTATTCATACCCCCCCTCCCCTGCTCCCTGAGGCTGTCGGCTGTCTCTACCCATTCTTCCTTTTGTCTGCAGATTCTTAAACGCAGCCTTCACTGCAAGGTGAAAGGTCGCCCCCACACTCTCCACTTTTCTCTCTTTTCTCGATAAAATACGCATTTCTTCGAAAAAGGTCTTGAGCAGGCACAAAAACATGCACGAGGCGTCGTGAACAAACAAAACCTTCCCCTTCCCTGTTCAAGACAGTTCTGCCTAAAGGTGTCCCCTCCCCCTCTTTGAAAAAGAAAAACACTTTCTCGGCTCTTTTTGTGCCTGCCGATGTCTGTTTTCTTGGCAACGCAACGGAGACAGGTATTGGAGAGAGAGAGAGAGAGAGGGAGAGAGAGAGAGAGAGAGAGAGAGAGAGAGAGAGAGAGAGAGAGAGAGAGAGAGAGAGAGAGAGAGAGAGAGAGAGAGAGAGAGAGAGAGAGAGAGAGAGAGAGAGAGAGAGAAAGAGAGAGAGAGAAAGAGAGAGAGAGAGAGACGCAGCCGTGAAATTGATCAACAGCGAAACTACTTGACAAAAAATGTCTTCGTTAATCACGGACGAGAGCGCCAGGGATCCAAGATGATCAGACTGTCGTCGTCCGCGGCATTCGGCGGGCGCCGAACGTCGCCTGCCGATTCCTGAACGAGCCAACACGGGCCCCTTCCGTAGAAGCTGTTTAGTCCGTCAACGCACGGAAACGATCCGTGAACCTTCATTACCAAAACCCCTAGACTCGGAAAACCTTATAGACCGACTTCAGAAAGAAGGACCTGTACGACCGGTACGGGCTCAGCGGCCTCAGCTGGGACCGGCCGTCACACGTTCGCGCCGCCGGAGCTGGCCTTCGAGCGCTTCTTCGCGGCGCGACGAGCACGGTAAACGATCAGTGAACCTTCACAGCACCACTTACCAAAACCCCTAGACTCGGAAAATCTTATAGACCGACTGCAGCAAGATCTTAGAAGATGAATACTCTTCCGACGAGAACTGATGACACTCGTACAAGGCCATTACCCTGTCGCTGACGAAAAAAGGTTGTTGCATCACGCAGCAGTCAGAGTATTAGCACAGCTTAAAAACTTACACTCAAAAAAGTCTTTCAAACTCCTGTGAAACGTAGGTGCTAGTACGACAAGAAAATAGAGTCGGCGACAAGGGATGCCCGTCACCGCGGACGTGGACCTATATGCCTGCTTAGGCTGCCGGCGGTCGGCCTACCAGCTGGACCTCCGCAGGGCGTTTCGGGCGGTGTCGCTGCGGTACCACCCGCGCCGGGGCGGCGGCGAGAGCCGTGCGCGGTTCGAAGCCGCGTGCAACGCGTGGGAGGTCCTCGGGAACGAGGACGTGGAGGACCTGTACGACCGGTACGGGCTCAGCGGCCTCAGCTGGGACCGGCCGTCACACGTTCGCACCGCCGGAGCTGGCCTCGTCGCGCTTTTTCGCGGCGCGACGAGCACGGTAAACGATCAGTGAACCTTCACAGCACCACTTACCAAAACCCCTGGACTCGGAAAATCTTATAGACCGACTCATTACCCCGTCGCTGACGAAAAAAGGTTGTTGCATCACGCAGCAGTGACAACGGAGCAGAGTCTTAGCACAGCTTAAAAACTTGCACTCAAAAAAGTCTTTCAAACTCCTGTGAAACGTAGGTGCTAGTACAACAAGAAAATAGAGTCGGCGACAAGGGAATGCCCGTCACCGCGGACGTGGACCTATATGCCTGCTTGGGCTGCCGGCGGTCGGCCTACCAGCTGGACCTCCGCAGGGCGTTTCGGGCGGTGTCGCTGCGGTACCACCCGCGCCGGGGCGGCGGCGAGAGCCGTGCGCGGTTCGAAGCCGCATGCAACGCGTGGGAGGTCCTCGGGAACGAGGACGTGAAGGACCTGTACGACCGGTACGGGCTCAGCGGCCTCAGCTGGGACCGGCCGTACACGTTCGCGCCGCCGGAGCTGACCTTCGAGCGCTTTTTCGCGGCGTTCGGCGGCGCCGACGTCGCACGCCGCTTTCTCAACGAGCAGAAACCAGCACCTTCCGTAGAAGACATCCAGACCATCACCACGCAGCTTGACGAGCACATGCCGATGCTCCGCCAGAAGCCCCGCGCCGCCGAAGGCCTGCCGTTGCGCCCGGAAGCGAAGCCTGCCAATAGAGCCGACGACACCCTCTCTCTTCACCCATTCAGCGCGATTCTCAAAGACGGATGGCACCATCCGGCCGACTCCACGAACCCATCGGGGCCCTTCGGGTCCCCGCCGCCCGCGGGAGGTTCCGCGGAGGCGGAGACGACGGCGAAGGAGGCGTTCCTGCAGCAGCACCGGCGCAAGGCCGGCCCGGCCGGAGCGGCCGCTGTGTGGCGGGCGCCGGCGGCCGTCGGAGGCGGCGGCGCGGCCGCGTTCTGCTCGTTCGGGATGCCGGCGAAGGAGGCTGCCCTGGCAGACTTCCGGAGAGCGTCCGGATCACTCGGTGGGTCCGTGTCGGGCTCGGACGGGTTTTCTTCTTCTTGCGGCAGGAAGCCTTCTCTTCGCGACTTGCGGATGCAGCAGGTCGATGAGGCATGTTTCCACGGCACTTCGCTAAAGAGCTCTTGGCTGTCGTCCTTCCGGCAGAAGAAGAAAAGCTTCACCCGGGAGGCGTGACCCATGCAACGCCGAAACTACAAACTAGCGAAGACTTCTGTCTCCATGAAGAACAAACCTGGATTCTTCATTTACTAGTAGGAACAACTGCCCTGGCCGACTGTCGCGTCGGGAAGCGGGGACCTCCAACCAGGCCGAAGACACTCTCTCTCTGCACCCCACGGTTCTCAAAAACGGCATCGGGGCCCTTCGGGTCCCCGCCGCCCGCGGGAGGTTCCGCGGAGGCGGAGACGACGGCGAAGGAGGCGTTCCTGCAGCAGCACCGGCGCAAGGCCGGCCTGGCCGGAGCGGCCGTCGGAGGCGGCGGCGCGGCCGCGTTCTGCTCGTTCGGGATGCCGGCGAAGGAGGGCCCTGGCAGACTTCCGGAGAGCGTCCGGATCGCTCGGTGGGTCCGTGTCGGGCTCGGACGGGGTTTCTTCTTCTTGCAGTAGGAAGCCTTCTCTTCGCGACTTGCGGATGCAGCGGCATGTTTCCACGGCACTTCGCTAAAGAGCTCTTGGCTGTCGTCCTTCCGGCAGAAGAAGAAGAGCTTCACCCGGGAGGCGTGACCCATGAAACTCCCCCAAACTATAAACTAGCGAAGACTTCTGTCTCCATGAAGAAGCAACCAGGATTCTTCGTTCACACTAATAGGAACAACTGCTCTGGCGGATTTCTGGAGAGCGTCGTGGGTACGGCTCGGACGGGGTTTCTTCTTCGTGCGTGGGAAGCCTTCTCTTCGTGACTTGCGGATGCAGCAGGTCGATGAGGCATGTTGCCACGGCACTTTGCCAAAGAGCTCGTGGCTCTCGTCCTTCCGGCAGAAGAAGAAGAGCTTCACCCAAGATGCGTGACCCACGAAACGCCTCAAACTAAAAAGTTTGCCTGTCGTTAGACTGGTCGGATACGTATCCCACTGATGGAGAGGAGCGCGCATTTCATCCGAAGAGAAACGCCCAGTGGTAGATATCGGCGGGAACTGTTCTCCAGTCGCTCAGATTTCCAGGGGGCTGGCGACCCCGGCTTGATGTGTATGTAGTATAGAGGACCGAAATACCGACCAGCATCAGGTGTTGGTGCCCAACGCAACCCCTCTTGTTTGTGACTTGCGCTGCAGCGTTTCCACGCTGTACAGGCATGACGCACCCCCTAACTCTCCATGCAGATCCCTCTGCGGTGACACAGCCACCGGGGTCTTTTTGCGTTGCTCTCTCGTTCTACCGTGATTCGCTTGACGTCAGTCCTGACGAAGGGGGCTTATCCAGAGCAAGCTTCATGCTACGGAGGCCGGGCGACAGCGGCTAGGCTGTTGACTACGAGTAACGCGTAATCGACACGAGCTAGGACTAGGCTGCAGGCTTATCGACAAGAGCTAGGACTAGGCTGCAGGCTTATCGACACGAGCTAGGACTAGGCTGCAGGCTTATCGACACGAGCTAGGACTAGGCTGCAGGCTTATCGACACGAGCTAGGACTAGGCTGCAGGCTTATCGACACGAGCTAGGACTAGGCTGCAGGCTTATCGACACGAGCTAGGACTAGGCTGCAGGCTTATCGACACGAGCTAGGACTAGGCTGCAGGCTTATCGACACGAGCTAGGACTAGGCTGCAGGCTTATCGACACGAGCTAGGACTAGGCTGCAGGCTTATCGACACGAGCTAGGACTAGGCTGCAGGCTTATCGACACGAGCTAGGACTAGGCTGCAGGCTTATCGACACGAGCTAGGACTAGGCTGCAGGCTTATCGACACGAGCTAGGACTAGGCTGCAGGCTTTCAGTAACGAGTGTGCGGCAAGTGCTAGGCTGTAGACTACGACCAACGCGTATACGACAAGAGTTAGCACTAGGCTGCAGGCTTATCGACACGAGCTAGGACTAGGCTGCAGGCTTATCGACAAGAGCTAGGACTAGGCTGCAGGCTTATCGACAAGAGCTAGGACTCGGCTGCAGGCTTTCAGTAACGAGTGTGCGGCAAGTGCTAGGCTGTAGACTACGACCAACGCGTATACGACAAGAGTTAGCACTAGGCTGCAGGCTTATCGACACGAGCTAGGACTAGGCTGCAGGCTTATCGACAAGAGCTAGGACTAGGCTGCAGGCTTATCGACAAGAGCTAGGACTAGGCTGCAGGCTTATCGACAAGAGCTAGGACTCGGCTGCAGGCTTTCAGTAACGAGTGTGCGGCAAGTGCTAGGCTGTAGACTACGACCAACGCGTATACGACAAGAGTTAGCACTAGGCTGCAGGCTTATCGACACGAGCTAGGACTAGGCTGCAGGCTTATCGACAAGAGCTAGGACTAGGCTGCAGGCTTATCGACAAGAGCTAGGACTAGGCTGCAGGCTTATCGACAAGAGCTAGGACTCGGCTGCAGGCTTTCAGTAACGAGTGTGCGGCAAGTGCTAGGCTGTAGACTACGACCAACGCGTATACGACAAGAGTTAGCACTAGGCTGCAGGCTTATCGACACGAGCTAGGACTAGGCTGCAGGCTTATCGACAAGAGCTAGGACTAGGCTGCAGGCTTATCGACAAGAGCTAGGACTAGGCTGCAGGCTTATCGACAAGAGCTAGGACTCGGCTGCAGGCTTTCAGTAACGAGTGTGCGGCAAGTGCTAGGCTGTAGACTACGACCAACGCGTATACGACAAGAGTTAGCACTAGGCTGCAGGCTTATCGACACGAGCTAGGACTAGGCTGCAGGCTTATCGACAAGAGCTAGGACTAGGCTGCAGGCTTATCGACAAGAGCTAGGACTAGGCTGCAGGCTTATCGACAAGAGCTAGGACTCGGCTGCAGGCTTTCAGTAACGAGTGTGCGGCAAGTGCTAGGCTGTAGACTACGACCAACGCGTATACGACAAGAGTTAGCACTAGGCTGCAGGCTTATCGACAAGAGCTAGGACTAGGCTGCAGGCTTATCGACAAGAGCTAGGACTAGGCTGCAGGCTTATCGACAAGAGCTAGGACTAGGCTGCAGGCTTATCGACAAGAGCTAGGACTCGGCTGCAGGCTTTCAGTAACGAGTGTGCGGCAAGTGCTAGGCTGTAGACTACGACCAACGCGTATACGACAAGAGTTAGCACTAGGCTGCAGGCTTTAAGTACTGCGTATGCGACAAGGGCTAGGCTGTAGCCTACGAGTACGGGCACAGCGTCACCGACTTCGGCGCGAGCCTCGACGCCAGCAGCCCGGAGAGCGTGGCTTGCTCAATCCGGACCGAAGGCAGCCTGCACAGCAGTCTCAGCAACCTTTCACTCTAAAACATGAATCTTCTTCACAACTGCAAAGCGGGTGGCAGGGGGGGCGAAGGGCGTTCGGCGAAAATGGCGCTCAACAGGGAGAAGTTGGTGCACTTCTACCTGATGCACGACCCGAAGAAGGTGACGTGCATCGACGACATCGCGGACCCGATCTCGACCGAAGAAGACGCGAAGCACTTGTGGGACCGCCTGTCGCGCGAGTACAACACGCGGTACCCCGAGTACTGGGACAAGCTGGCCGAGTTCTTCTTCGACGCGAAGGTCGATCGCCCGCCGATCTCCCAGTGGCTCCGCGACTACCACGGCAGGGAGGAAGTCTGCCTGTTTTCGGACCTCGACAAGGCCTTCAAAAAGACCCACTTCGCCCGGCACTTGGGACAGAGCGCGACCGACTTCGGCGCGAGCCTCGACGCCAGCCCGGACGAGCGAGGCCTGTCCAGAGCGAGCTCAATGGCTTCGAAAAGAAGCCCGGTGGCGTCTCGCATGCGGCGTGCGTCTAGCGTAGGCGAAGGCTGGGTGGAAGGCCCCACGGGCAAGTTCAAAGCCCGGAGATACGCGCCGGAGGACGAGGACGGCGCGGTGGCTGTCGTCAAGATCATGCACCAGGAGTCCCGCGCGTGGATCAAGTTCCCGGATTCCAGGTGCGACACTCAGTGCACCTTCACGGAGAGCTTTGACGAGGCCAGCGAGATGTATCTGACCACCGGCGCCGTCAACGCCGCCGCCGGGAAGCTGAAGGGGTTCGCACTCCAAAGCGCGCGGGACGGGCGGATGTTCTCGACGCAGTGCACGCGGCGCACGTGGAGCCCGTCTCCAACCCGCGACGACGGCAGCGCGCGCGGCACGTCGCCCGTGTTCCGGCTGCCGTCGCGCAGCCGGCACCGATCGCCGGCCGGACGGGCGCAGAAGGCGGCGAAGGACCCGCCGGAGAGCGTCGGGAACGGCAGCTGCTTCCACGGGCCGGCCGGCTCGCCGCCGCTGTCACCGGCGGCGCGCGCATCGTGTCCCGATTCGCCGGAGGTCGGAATCCTCATCAACGGCGTCCGGGAGGACCCCGAAGAAGAGTCTTTGCAGCAGCAGGCTGCGAACGACATCGACGGCAGGAGCTGCTCTAGCCAAGGGACGCAGCCCACGTCGTTCGCGGTGCTCGAAGACTGCAGCGAGCTGCACCTGCACACGCGGAGATTCGGCGTGTCCGAGATCGCAAGCCTCACCGATGCGAACCAGATCCTCTTCGCCGAAGAGCAGACGTACCTCGCGGCGCCCGAGCTTTCGGTCCGGACGGGGCCCGCGAGGAAGTCGTCTGTGTTTTCAAGGCTGTCGCACGGATCGCCTTCGCCGATGTCGGCGCCGCAGCAGGACTTATCGGCGCTTGACCCCCTGGGCACGTCCGGGCTGTGGGTTACGCCGCAGGTGGCGTTTTCCGACGCGTGGGAGATCGTCGAGTGCCGGTCGAGCAGCGAGCGGCTGTGCAAGAACTGCGGCGCGTGGTTCACCGACTGGGCGTGGGTCGACCCGGCGCTGAAGAACCTCGTCCGGCAGGCGAAGGGCTACGTGCCGAACAACGAGCGGTGCTACCTGTCGCTGACGGGCGGCATGCACGAGTCGTGGCTGCTGCCGGAGTGGAAGCGGCCGCCCTCCGGCCGCTTCGCCGCCAACGGCCCCGTCAACTGGGGCATGGAGCGGTGCAGGCGGGGCGCCCCGAAGGACCTCGGCGACGTCGACGCCGCCTTGTTGCGGGTGGTCCTGTCCTTCCTCCCTACCCGCGATCTACGCGCCTGCCACCGCCTGTCCAAGACATGGTACGCTGCGTTCCTCGGCGTGACGGAGACCGACTTCGTCGGCAAACCGTGGCCCGCTGCGAAGCCGAACGAGGACCTCATCCTGTGCACCGCGCTGACCGCCATCAGCCGGTCTGCCGTGACCCCTGCCCTCGTCGAACAGCTCAGCTCCCCCACGCACGTAGCACCCATCATGGAGCCCACGTCCCTGTCCGACCCGATGCGCCGCATCGCCAAGCAGGTCGCGTACTCGGCGTCCCCGGCGTGCTTCCCGCTGATCTCGTCCCCGTTCCGCCCCGAACCGGCCGAGGGCTCCAACGTGCAGCCCGTCACCGCGAGGTCGAGCGAAACCCTCTGCATCCTGTCGCTCCTCTGCAACTCCGTCCAACTCTCCCTCACCAAGCACAACTTACCCAGCGATCCCGACGCAGTCCACGTTATGTATGCACTTTGTTCAGCAACCCTTTGCCCGCGGGGCAGAACGCATGAGCGCTACGTAAGCGCCAGCTGTTGGAAGGAAACGCTGAGCTGCCGGACAAAGAACCGAAGGGATCCCAAGTGCTGCAACTATCGTGTTGTACGGACGTGCGAGGTCATGCGGGTCTACCCCAACACGACAAGACACACAAACACAATGAAAACAGTCCTGAGAGAAAAAACAACACACGGTGGTCCAAGCGAAGAACAAGTCTGATTGTAGTGTATTGTCCCATCGACGCCTACATTTCCTCCCTTCCATCCGGAGTCAAAGCAGCTGCGAGACGTCTATTATATTTTACATAGCCGCCAGCTTGAAAGGAAATGCTCGACGATGCTGCCGGACAAAGAACAGAAGGGATCCCAAGTGCTGTAACTACCGAACCACGTGTTGAACGGACGTGAGGTCTTGCGGGTCTACCCTACACGACAAATCACACAAACACAACATGTCAAAAGTCCTGAGTGAGAAAACAACACACGGGGGTGAAAGCGAAGAACAAAGTACGTGCGCTCGGCTAAGGCCGGCGCGTGGCGAGACTGGAGGCAGCAGTTAAAGTTCGGGCCAAGCTAAGTTCGGGCAATGCTGGTGAAGCTAAGTTCGGGCGTTGCTAAGCGCTCAGGCTGCGCTGGTACTAAAAAACAGTTCGGGCACGAAGCGAAGTTCGGCCAGGGTGGTAAAGTCCGGGTGAAGCCAAGGTCGGTGCTCGTGCCCGGGGGGGGACCCCCCCCGACCCACCGAGTGCGGGAAAAGTTTGGCGCTGGTACCCGGGTGGGCGCCCCCCCCGCCGCCCCCCGGCGAAGAAAAGTTCGGGCGCAGCTAAGTTCTGGTGAAGCTCAGTTCGGACGATAATAAGTTCGAGTGATGCTAAGTTCGGGCGGAGCAAAGTTCGCTGAGTTCGGGCGAAGCAACGCTCGGGCGAAGCTAAGTTCTGGCGAAGCAAAGTTCGGGCGCTGCAAAGTTCGGGCGATGCTAAATTCTGGTACGGGCGCAGCTGAGTTCGGACGAAGCAAAGTTCGCGCGAAGCTGAGTTCTGGTGAAGCAAAGTTCGGTTCTCGTAGCAAGTTTGGCCTGTGATGGCAAGCTCGGCCGCCCGACTCCGTTTCCCGGGGTGACCCAAATACCGCGAGATACTGAGAAACTCCGCCAAAAACGCAATTTTCGGGCACATTTGACCCCGAAACCCAACAAACCTCGAAAACCATCTTCGACCGGAAAAGTGTGAGGGGCGGGGTTCGAACCCGGGCCGACCGGCCTGAAGGCCGGCGCCCGCTCACTCTGCCACCCCTGTGCATTTTCCCAGAAGGGAAAAAAGCTTGCTCTGAACTATTATCCAGTCCAAAAACAATACGGTTTCATAATTGTTGCAAGAAAAGCCGGGTTGGCTCGAATAGAGGCTATTCACATTGCATGTTCATAGGACCTCCAGTCTCAAATCAGCTTGTGTTTGTATTGTATTTGCCCCTTACCTCTATAATTCCCCCCTTCCATTGGGAGTCAAAGCAGCTACGTCGAGTATTTTATCCGCAGTTTTTAGAGTGAAAGTTCGCTTGAAACTCCGGGGCAGTTTTCGTTTTTGAGCCCAAGTGAGCTGGAACCGGCGTGTCCACTTCACTGCCTTCTTCTGCTACAATGTACCCCAATGCACCATGCATTGCATATACCATGCAGGGTCAAAACCTTGTGTCTTTTTAAAACGCTCCCGCGGGGCTGATGGACCCCCAAAAAAAAAAGTTGGAAAAAAAAAAAAAAATTGCTCAACTTCCTCAAAAATTACTGCAGAGTTTGTTCCAAACTTTTAAAATTCAAAAACCCCAATTTTGTTCCGGAAATTTTTTTTTTGCCATTTCCAAAAAGACACAAGGTTTTGACCCTGCATGGTACTGTGCAATACGCACTGAAACAGAGCTGGATCTGGCGGCAAGAAATCTGGAAATGGAGCTGGGAAGAAGTCCTAACCTAGCCTTGTAAAAAAGGATCTGCAATGAAGAACCACTTCACAGCACGACTGCGGTGGCCCAAAAGCTGACGGGCCTTGAACTGCTTGCGGCGCTGGATCACCCTTTAAAGCTCGCATCTGCGGTATGTGCTTGTTCTTGTGTTACCAAATGGACTGAACCTGACGGGTTGCGTTGGAGTGATACTGTGTGACGCCGAGCCAGGATGTGGTCACTCCGAAGGGGGCCGTGAAGTTGAAGACGACCGCAACTGGTTCAGCCGTGTTGTGCAACCGAAAGGCATCCCAGCTCGACCCGGTGCTTCCGGATCTCAGCAATTGCAAGCTCGTTGCTGCTTTGTTTCCGTCACTGATTGTCCGCACCGATGCGGGCGCAATCTTTGGTTTTAGCAACTGCGTAGTACACGCTGGCAACGCCGATGTTGAACCGACTGTTGGCAACGGCTGTTGATGCATGCGCCATGTCCTGCTTGAATCCCGTGAGCTGACCGTGCGTACTGCCGTTTGGGTCTGCCTAGGCATAGTGGTCACAAACGATTCGCATGCGATACGTGTCACCAAAATCCCAAATGCGAGAGTATGCGATAATGCGAATCGTTTGACCACTATGCCTAGGGTCATTCTGCTTCAACATCCACTTCCACGAGTTGGGGTCCGCCGTCATTGACTGCGGGTTGACTGGTGTGCTATTGGCGTGCAGCGGCTCACAAGTCAGTTTCGGTGTCAAAAACTGTGAAGTGGTAAACGTACCGATTAGTCGGACATGTATTAGCAGTGTGAACTTGAAAAGCAGGTATCTCAAGGGGTAGGCTTGCATTGTCATAGGCTAGGGGTTACTTGATAACGTCGTCCGAAGACGATCTCAATGCGTTGGACGATGATGACGAGGATCGGCTGGTGGTATCCAGCTCCACTCGCTGCGCCTTCGCGCCGCGTGGTTTTTCTTGAGTTCCCCCGCCGGCAGCTCTGCCGAGGCAGTCACTCAGACATGTATTGGCAATGGAGGTTACCGTTGTTGGGGCCCAAAAGGCACCTTCCCCGCGTAGATGGCCACCGATTAGGGTGCCGGTGCCGTCGAGTCTGTGCGCTGTGAGCAATGGGTGGTCTCTCGAGTATGGCGACATTGGTGACATCGTTTCGGGGCGCTGTTGGGCGGGCGGCGAACGGCGAAAGACACCTACCCCCATCCACAGGTAAAAGAAGCTGTCGCTCGCTTGGGTCTAGCTTAGGTAAAGGACGTCATTCAAAGGCTTTGGGGTTTCAGGCCAAGGACGCCGCCACGGCGAAGCATGAAGCAGAAGTGCTGAAACCGGACAGCAGATTACCAAACGAAGAGCAGACCGAGACTGTCCCGATCCGTGCTCGTAAGGAGTCGGACGATGACATACACGTACAGCGTCAAGCGATGTCGACAAGAAAAACCCGACACGCTTGGAAGCAATCGGAAGATGACATCGACTCAGTAAGATCCCCAGCTGTGAGAGGGCAGCAGGCGGAGGACTTCGCCAAGCGGCGTGGGCATGACCGACTCGAGGACCCCGGATGCGCGGACACCGAAGTGTAATCGTTTCAACATAAAGTGCACACTACTCGACGTGAACGCACGAAACCCGGGTGGCCCCCTGATCTTGAACTTGCCGGGTGGAAGGTGAGATGCAGAAGAGAGGTTCAACAACCAGTGGCACGTTGCTACATGACGTTACCTGGCTTTCTCGCAACGCAAGAATCAGTCGCTCAGCACGCGTTGCTCTGGCGGCGAAGAACGGCTGGCGCTGCTGCTTAACCGCAGATCCAGCCTCTCGGGCGCTCAGGGGGGCGGCATCTCCTTGTTGGTTAAGGTTGTGAGAAATCACCCGACACATTCAACAAAGCCGCTTGCCCCCTGTCATCCAGTTCCTTTCCCCCCCTTTTCCATGAGAGCTGCGAGAAGATCTATTCTCCATCGCTGTGTAGAGACTATGCCGCGCTGCTTTCTGCCATCTGCGCGCCGGCGAATGGTTCTTGAAGAGGAAAGCCGCAGTCTGCAGGTGCAACCTTTCTGCTCCGCCCAGTCAATTTCCAGGAAAATACTCTTTCCAACACACGCCTGCCAGGCGGTCTCGTCCGTCAGTCAGAACGCCCCCGGCTGCGCCACCATCGGTGCAACAACCATCTTTGACTGGGCCACGGCTCGCTCCGCGCCCACGGCGCAACGACTTACGCCCGCCGTAGTAGTACGGGATGGTAGTGGGGCGACCGGATACTCCTCGGAGAGATGGTACCTGCACTCTAACTCGTCTCTTTCTCTCTCTATCTCTCTCTCTCTCTCTTCTTTTTCACTCCAAGTTCACGCAATCAAAGACACACACACGCACACGCAGTTAGACCCCAGGAGATGGAGGGTCCGTAAGTTCGGGCAACATCATAATAGTATGGATGGATGCCCGAGCGGAGGACGGGAGGGTGCGGGAATATTCCGCCAACGTACGATGCTGTACATGATGGGTATACACTTACCCCTCCACAACCCGATGCTGAGGCGGCATGCGGGCCCAAAATCTCCGGGTGAATTCATCACAGAACCAGTTTCTCTCGGTTTAGAGGTCCCTGTTAGTTACCGTCCAGCCTCTAATTTATAGGCCAATAATATGCGTGGTTTATAATTTATCGGCCGCTAATTTATAAATCCTTAATTATTATTCTCGGCACCACTCTTTGTGACGATGAATGAATTTCTTTTTGGCGGCGCCGCTTTAGCGCGCTGCAGGCCCACGGTATGGTGGAGTGTGCGGCGCGCCACTGTTTTACAGGCCTTTGTTTTATGTAATTTTTAATTTATAAATCGTTAATTATTTTTTTGGGCTTTTTATCTAATAGCCACCTGCTAACTTTTTATTTAGCTTATAGCCACCTAAAGTAAAACTTTTTAATTAGCTTATAGCACTTTCAAATCTTTTTATTTAGCTTATAGCCACAAAAAACTTTTTATTTAGCTTATAGCCACAAAAAACTTTTTATTTAGCTTATAGCCAGGAGGTCCTGAAACTTTTTTTTTAGCTTATAGCCACCTGGTGAAAACTTGGTCGAAATTTTTGGTCAAAAATTTTTGGTCAAAAAATTGGCCAAAATTTTTGGTCAAAATTTTTGGGTCAAAATTTTTTGGTCAAAAAATTTGATCAAAAAAAATCGGTCAAAAATTTTTGGTCAAAAAAATTGGTCAATTGTTAGCCAATCTGAGAAAAATCACACACGGAATTCGAACCCAGAAAACCCTTTGCCGTGCTGTGCCAGCTACTGGAGTGGCCACATCTATTTGCAGCATTATCATCTCGAAAATTTTGACCAAAATCTCGGCCAAAATTTTGACCAAAACAAATCGACCAAAATTTGACCAAAAATTCGACCAAAATTTCGGCCAAAAATTTGCCAACTCAGAAAAATGACCAAAATTTTGCAAAATGTGGCTCGAAGCTGATAAAAAAGTTTTTTGTGGCTATAAGCTAAATAAAAAGTTTTTTGTGGCTATAAGGGTAGGCGGTTTTTTTTTTTTTTGGCCCATGTCCGTCGGCCCACAGAAATTTACGCGCGCGCGCGCAAAAAAAAAACTTTTCAGAAAAAAAAAACTTTTGCCACAAGACTTTCTGCTACTGGATGTCACACCGTATGTACCGGCTACACACCGCTTCATACCGTATGTACCGGCTACACACCGCTTCATACCGTATGTACCGGC